>JAVTVY010033901.1:0-14484 GCA_036873755.1 Hanleya hanleyi
CGCGTGAGCCGACAGATTATGATATCAAAAACGAGGCTGTCTGCGTCACACAGCGAAGTCATAACGATTTTATCATGCCGATGAGCCTTTGTTTAAGCCAAAAATCGACACCAGTTATCATTGTTATTGGATGTGGTTTCCATTTCATTAGGAGCCGGTTACCGGCGACTCGCAGCCGTCTACTCGACCACAAAATGGCCATGGTCGCCGTCTACTTTTGTGCTAATAAAAATAATTTTCACTGTAGTCCTAATCGCATTGTGTTTATTGATGGCAATACCGGCGGTCAACTGCTATATCCAATAAAGACAGCTAGTTTTGCAATCTTTTCACCGAGCGTATGACAGAACAGCATCCGAAAACTTTCGGGAAAATCTCGACAACCAAAAGCATCTCCCTCAGGGGTAGAATCGGTTCGCGCAAAGACTCGCCTGAAATGGAACTTGCGCGAATCCAACTAGCAAAGCTTAGCTTAATCAGTTTGTTGTTCATTCAGAGAGATTTATTCGATATTTCACGGAAATTCAAGTCAAATAGCTGACCTGTAATCAGGATACTCCGAGATATCCTTTCATCTTGCCGCAAAACGTGTACACAAACGGACATGTTTGATGACGTAATGCGCTAACTAAACTTCGGAAACCTTTGCTCGATTATTTTTTGGGAGCCTCGAATACTATCTGTAATGGTTCCCGACTGGCGCCAAATAGTTCTAGTATATTCTCCTTCGCTCGGCTGCTGGTGCAAACCTACGTTAATAAACCCAACAGGCGAAAACAGTCTGTATGAAGGAATTGAATGCTAACATGTGGTCTTCAGACGGAAAGCACACGAGGGTGAAAATGAAACCTGGGACATTTTGGATATCATTTAGCAGAGGAATTTGATTCGGATTCATTCATAATTAGAATGACAAACAATTTTCCCTAAGACAGCACATCGGGCAAAGTAGAATGAAGCGGTTGGAATTTTATGAAATAAAAATTTATCGTTTCTTCAGAGATTTTGCCTGCACGAGACCGATCATGAACAACAACAACGCGGTCTACCACTTTACGTTGAGAACACACATTTCTTCAGAAGTTTATTTGAGGTCAAGATTTTAACTTTAACGGCATTGCACGTCTGTGACTCTTGAACTTTTGTTGGTAATTTTTATCTTTATATGAAATGAAAATATGTGGGACAAAAATATCTGGAATTTCCTTATTTTATAAATGTTGTTGCGTGTCTGATATAAATCCATGGCAAACTGTTAGGCCTAGTCAAAAGGTTCATTAATAATAATTGTTTGTTTTACTGAAATGAAGCAGGTGACCAGATTTTTTTTTTTTTTTTTTTTGTGGAAATGCAGACAATTCCATTTTGTTTTTTTCATAAGCAATACAAAGATACAGAAGAAATAAAATTCAGAGTATATATATACTTATCACTTAGCAAAAATGTTTAGGATGAATACTGTTCATCAATGAAGATAACCAATCGCTCGCCTGAACTAATTTAGTTGTGCTAACCATGCACCCTCCTGAGAATAAATAAGGCGATTTCAATTTTCCCCATTGAGAAGTTTACATCTAGTTGTGCAGTAACCAGCACTGGAAATTTGGATTCTCACAAACTGTGCCACTGGGAATCCAAAGTTCGCAAATTTGAACTCTTTGGATTCTCGCAAACTAAGCCATTGAGAATCCAACTGGATTGTCGCAAAATTTTGCGAAATTCTACCCCTGTCCCTACGCAAAAGAGTTCTTTCATGATCAAAACTCACCTCCCTACGCAAAAAGAGTTCATCTATACTTTAGACCATTTTGATTTTTCAGGTAAAGAAGTGAAAATAAAATGTCAATAAATTGATAAATTAGAACAGAATAGTTTCATAATAAAGGCTTAAAATGTATCACTTGGTTGACTCATTAAAAATAGTTCATGATTTATGGAAAGTTATGAAGAAAATGCAATATTTTTTCCATGAATTTCTCAACATTTTATTCTCTCTTCAATAGCTGAAAATGGCCTAGAATGCATCTCAGAGCATCTAGGACCCCAGAGCTTCCAGAGCTGGACCCCGGCCTAACAGCAAACGCCTCGCTTCGCTCGGCATTGTAGCTGTCTGCTTTGTTCATGGTAACCCCCTAAAAATAATGAAACCCCTGTAAAACCCCCTGTTTGAATGGCCAGGGGAATGCCGATTATAGAGAGAGAACCTGGCCACTGACCTTTGTTTGCTTGTCCCTGTATATATGTGAACAGTTAAATGTATATCAAGCTTCATAGTTTCTACACCATGCTGTAATCGGATTTGGTCCTTTACTTAATCCTTTTAATAGCCAAGTTTAAGCTTTGCGAAGCATGGGGTACCACTAATTTTACCCACTACAATACCCTGTTCCAGAAAAACTAATCCTCTAGCCAATCTATGCCTTCGGTGAAGTTTGGTGAAGCACAGGTTCCCAAGACAGTGCGGACAAGTGCAGGCTACCACAGAGCAACAGATGATTTGAAGCAGAAAAATTCTGCCCCTTGGGCTATTTGTGTTTTTTTTTAGAGGTGGGGGGTTGGGGGGGGGGAATAAAAATAGGTTCATTACACAATTTGCACATTACACACATGATTAGCAAATAATCTATTACACAGCCAAGAGGGAGTGATCAAATTTACAACATACATAATTTGCTGAAACAAGGGAGCAGTAAATAAGAGTTCGCACATAATAGAATTCATTTGGCAACTTCTCATTCCTGAGAAATAATTGTGATTTTTTTTTGCCAGTAACTGATAACCAAGATTGAAGAGTCATGATCTTGTACAAACAAAATCTTTAACACAATGTACAATTAAGGTGGATTTATACCCAAAAAATTGATTAATCAAATTTTGCAACCCCTGGTCAATTGTTTGGCAATTTCTTTCCAGTGGCTTCGAGTAGGCCTATGGTTGTCATGGAAAGTCTCACTTATCAATCTTGACATGAGGAAGATATTGAAGGAAAAATGAAAACATCAATAAAATCATATTTACATTTATTTTGTGCGTAATTTTAGTCAATGGGAATGTCAATCGAACATAATACATTTAAGTATGAGAATCCCAAATGCAGCATCAAGTTGATCTACAAATGGCAAAATATACACCTGGATCGATAAGTAGCCCCACAAAAGTCAAATTCACCTGAAAAATAAAGGAATAGATATGAAATGAAAAATTACTATTTCAAATGATTTGGTTAATATTTTCACCTGAAGGTACTAAATGAATTTGTAGATCAATGTGACCTGGGCCGTAGCCAGGATTTACTGGGGTGTGGTTCGCCTTCACTCCAAAAGGGCACATCAGGGGGTTCGCTGTATGGGAAAATGGGCAAATAGGGGGTTCGCTTCAGTTTGAAAAGGGCATAATTTATTTTTATATGAGAAAAATATATAATATGTCCGAAAGGGGGGTTTGCCCGAATCCAGAAACCCCCCCTTGGCTACGGGCCTGGTGACGTTGCATTTGGGGTTCTGAAACTTAACTAGATTAAACCCATTCCTATTGACTAAAGTTATGTTCAGAATAAATTTAAATATGAAATCATTTTTGTCATTTTTCTTCCATCCATATTATATCTTTCTCAGGTCGAGATTTAGAAGTGGGTGAACGTTCATGACCATATTTTAAGCCACTGGAAATAATCGTCAAATTGCTGACAGGGTAGAAAATTATAGATTTTCGGGTATTAATCCCCCTTAACAAATAAACAATTTTATGACACTAGCTTAATAAGAAATTTGTATTTAGAAAGAAATATGTCAACAACAACAAAAAATGTATGGCAGAGTGTATTATATTTATAAGTCACTATTTCCTACATTTACATGCACAGAGAGAACAAATGCAATGCTAACAGTGCAATACGAGGGCTTGGCTAGCCTGGCCAATATTACTCAGACTACGGTTAGTGAGCCAATCTGAGAATCCAATATAATACATGTACCGCAATAAAAAAATAATCTGACCACTTCACAGCAATTATGTCACCTTTACTTCTAATATACAGGTGTACATTTTACACAATTACTGGGATCAGGAACACAATGAAAGGCATATTACAGAAACTGAGCTTCATTCCTCCGCTAAGAAACAAATTCTTTCGTGTAAAATCATGGTTAATGGAAACATCTGTTTTTATACCAAAAGTGTGCCTTAAGTTACGAGCAGCTGTTCAAGTCTATTTGCCCAGTGGAGTCACAACCATACATTATTCAAAATCCTCTCCTACATGTAGTTGTTATCAGGGCTGGCATGCTTTTGATCCAAATAAATTGACACAAACTCAGAGAACAGTTTAATACACCACGGGAATATTAATTGCTTTCTCGAGACCCAGGCCTATCAGCTCGTCATTTTTGACAGCTTTCATTCTGATCTGTTTATCTTGGGAGTGACCTAGCTACACTACTGTGACCTCTGTCAAACAAATATCGGACGACATATCTCACCAAGCTCCGCGGCTGCCTTACACTTATAACATATAGGAAAACAATATATGGGTGTAGCCATCTCCCCAGCCCCGGAATCCAGCCCAAAACGGAAAGGGGGGTGGGGGGGGGGGGTGCCCCCCCCTCATAGGGCCATGTAGGGTTAATTTAGTAAACGTATCTTGGTCAATTCGCAACAGGGTAATCACAACAGGGTAAAGAATGTACATACGATTGTCAGCTAGTGGCACATGGCTGTTGTGTCACATCGGAAATACTTCTGCTAAAACTTTCCCGAAAGGCATGCATAATAAGAATTTCTTGTAGAGTCCAGATTAATGTTCGTCATTGAATTTCATAATTTTCATTTATCACCAAAATGAAGTATTTGTACAAAGTGTTCCTTTAGGGGAAGGGGGTGGGGAGGTGAGTTATTTGTGTGAAGCTATGAACAACAACCATTACCAAATTTGATACAAATAGTCGCAGTGAGTATAGTTAACCGTTAATGACTGTTGTTGTCACTGGATGGCAATGTAAGGCCTATCTCTATTTTGTGGTACATATCATGGAAGACGTGAGATATATGGTGGAGGGGTTTACTTCTTTCATAAGGCGTACAATAATGAAGTTTCATTCCGTGCTTCGAAGAAGTGCAAAATGACTTGAAATCATGATGTGAAACGAAAGGAAGAATAAACGAGAACGTTATTTACTCAAGATGTGTAGCCATCTTTTGCCGAAGTCGTAATCTGATAGGTGTACAGCCTATCTGGCTCGAACTCATACACGATATTATACCATTTGGGTTACCCAGGGACTTGAGAGATGACGTTCATCAAGTACTCCATGTTTTCTTCACCAACTGCCATCGTATGGAGAATACGTTGATTACAGAGGCGGGATGAGAGTTCCTGTGGAACGTGGCGCATCTCGGATTCTGTGACTAGTTCTTTTAAATATTAAGTTAGCTGCGAAACAGTTTACAAAAAATGTCAGCAATTTCTTGTCACTGGCATCTTGTTTTGAGAAGTGTTTTCGAAAATGTAGCTGTGCTTGTAAGTCTACAGTTTTTGCGGCCTTCGAAGGGTATTAGTCAGTAGTTCAGCATCCATTTCGTCGTGTGATTGTCACAGATCATGAAAAACAATGGCGTTCGTATATTCCATGTTTAGTTGTATGGTCCTTTCTTTCCTTTTCTTAAGCTCGTCTTGTTTTTGACGTAGAGCCTCCATCTTTTTTTTATTTCAGTTCTTTTTGCCGATGTTTAAAAAAGTAATAAACTATATTTTTCGAAGAATGGACGCACGTATAATCACTTGCCGGTGTTCTTCAACCTTCATGCTTCCCAGACAGTTAAAATGGTAAATATATGGTAAATCTGACGGCTTTCTATACTGTGCATAGTCTAGTCTCCCAAACACTGATTCTCGTATTTTGTTGTGATTGACGATGGAGATACATTCTAGAAGAAGGGTTGGTGAATTTGATTAATATTTGCCACCAGGCAGTTGACCAGTCAAAGGACGTTCGAGAAGAGCGATTAAATCTGCCAGCAGTCTCCACAATTCCCTCTGTTAGAGCGTCATTAGAAGAAGGGGTTGTTAAAGTAAACAACCAGCCAGAGGATGCTAGGTCCCCCACCAAAATGGCAGCAATATTTATAAGCGTTGCCGGTCTCAACGGATATACATGAGGGTGGCCACAGCTACTTCACAGGCGTAAGAAGCAGAAGGGTCTTTCCACCTCCCCAGGTTTTGAGATCAACTCCGAATGGCTGACTGAATGTTGATTGCTACTGTAATATATTTTCCTTACGGTGTAGCACGAAAATGATGTAACCGAAATGCAACCCCAAGAGACATCTCATGGCATATTATCTACAAACTAAATTTGACCAGAATATGAAGGCATCCTCAACCTATTGCCCGGAAACCAAATTTAGACTTTGCCCCCAGGAGTCACCACATGTAGGCGCAAGCAGGCAAAACGCAATCCCAAATGACATCTTGAGGCATGGTATCGGCATATGAACTTTGAGAAGGATCTGAAGAGCAGTTGCCAAATTATTGCCCGGAAACAAATTCTTCCACCAGGAGGTGCCACCTGTAGGCAGAAGCGGGCAAAATACAATACAATACAATACAATAGGGACATGGTATCGTGGTGTCATGTTATCTGCATACAAAATTTGAGAAGAATCCGGCGAGGGTCCTCAAGTTATTGCCCGGAAACCAAATTTAGATTTTGACACCAGGTGGCGCCACCTCTAGGTGCAAGTCGGTGAAATGCATTATCAAGCGACATCTTATGTCACGGTACATTCGTACCAAATTTAAGACGAATCCGATGGGCGGTTCTCAAGTTATTAACCGGAAACAAATTTGTGATTTTGTCACCAGGTGGCGCCACTTGTGAGTGCAAGTGAGCGAAAGGCAATCCCAAGCAACATATCCTGGCATGGTACATGCATGCCAAATTTGAGAAGAATCCGATGGGCGTTTCTCATGTTACCCAGAAAGGTAGTATATTTCAAAGAAATTCGACCAAGTGTTTCTAAGTTATCACTTGCAGCACGGAATAATGGAATGAACTCTAGTGGCGCCACCTCCAGGCGGATTTTGCTGAAACGCAACACCAACGGCGTTTTGTCGCAAGGAATGCATTTGCCAAATTCCGAAGGAATCTGACAAATCGTTCGAAAGTTATCGCTCGCGAAGGATTTGAACAAACATTCACGGACATGCACTGAAGATTGGAACAAGACCCAGTGGCGCCACCTACACGCGGATCTTGCTGAAACGTAATACCAACCGACGTCTTGTCACAAAGAATGCAGATGACAAATTTCGGAGGAATTCGACAAAGCATTTAGGAGTTATCGCTTGCGAAGTATTTGAACATACATCCACGGACATCCACGGACAAGCACAGAAGATTGAAACAAGAGGCAGTGGCGCCACCTTCAGGCGGATCTTGCTGAAACGCAATACCAACCGATGTCTTGTCGCGAAGAATGCAGATGCCAAATTTCAGAGGAATCCGATAAAGCATTTGGAAGTTATCGCTTGCGAAGTATTTGACAAGACCTCCACGGACATCCACGGACACATAGAAGCAAGAACCATTTTGAAGTCCCCGGCCGCGTTGCGGCGGGGGACAAAAAACAGATGAGCTGTCCTAACGCTGACTGACAGACACCAGGACTGCAGTGCCATCGAACACGGAAGATGTTGGCGTCTCCTTCATATTGTTCAGGAATCCAGCATAGATGTTATCCATTTGAAGGATGTTATCCTCGTGCTCAATGACATTTCACAGGACTTGGTCAGGAACTTGTTAAGCAGGCCTAGAGCCCGATAGCCAGCAACTTACCTGATTTCGGGTTGACGGAAACTGCATTTAGCAGGCAGTATAAGTGGTATAAAACTGTTCCCTTTAAATTGGTCCAGGGAATACTTGATACCTCTGAAACATAAACAAGTATAAATCTTGCCGTAACACCCGCTCTTCTCGTCACCGCATCTAGAAAACTTTAATCTACAAGTTATTATAAAATTCACAATTCTGCTCTCTTTTGGAGGTGATAGAGTATTACTGGAATTTGCCCAATATTGTTTTAATGTTTGTTTAGTTTTCTCGGCGAAATTCACGAGATGTATACCGCATATAAAATTGTGAAGTTCAGAGATTAATGACTGCGCAGGTGGGGAAAGAATCGCCCAGTTATGTATGACTTTCGGTAATACAGAGTCCTGGAAGCAACTGTCTTTCGCCGCACGATCAGACATTGTAATTTTAATGTCGGTTAAAATTCTTGCCAATTTGATTGTTCTTCGATTCGTCAACATTGTCAAGGTTCGTAACGACATGTACTTGTTTTAAGCTCTCTAAATTGGTTGCCGACGACTTGTCTGGGTTTCACGAATTCCGCTAAACTTTAGCTGACGGTCGTCGCCAGTCATTAAATAAGTATCCTACTCGTGACCAATTTAAATTTTTCGTCAGAATATAATGTCGTGTTTTCTTCCCCGGGTATCATGGCGACCATATTGAAAAGGGATAATGGCTGACGGGGTTTGCCCACTTTTTCTACTGCCCAGCGTCATGGCAGCTGTGTGGACTCCAACCAACTTTAAAATTTCATCTATAGTGGGTGAAACGTTATGATTGGCGACATTGTGGCCTAATATACAGAGAACACACCGTGTCAATGTATCGTTATTCACGGTGTTCATCAGGAGGAGTAGAGATATTATATCAAATATCGTTTTTAATAACCACTTACTCGTGTCTAAATTAATATGATGAATTTATTTTTAATTAAAAACAAAATATGCATGTGCTATTCTGGCCTTTGTAATTCAGTTTTATATTTTTGATAAATAGGGTCGTTTTGTTGTTGTTGTTGTTGTTATAAATGCATGCTGGTTGTATTTATATTATCATTTAAATTGAAGTAATACCTCTCCCTTCTTACAAACTAACGCATTTGGATTTTCAATATACATGTTTATATAGTACATTTTGTATCTTTTTAAAATGCAGTATTTATTTCAAAACTTTTTTTTATATCCAAGTACCGTTATAATTTTAGTTGGGTTTTTTTTAAAGCAAACTCAATGGCCTGGTCTACATCATCCAACTTAGGATGGGAGGCTACACATTCAAAATTTGATTGATTGATTGAATGTACCGTTATAGTTCCAGTGCCCACTAAAAAATCCATAACTCCATCGTCCGCAACAGTGTCATCCAATCTCTCCTGAGGATCAGTCATGTCCTCTCCGTATTTCTCACAGACGTCACATTCTTTGAAACTTGAACACTTCCATTCTGAGGTGGTCGTTATTATTAAATTTTCTTAAATCTGTTCTCATTTCGCTCTATCTGTTTTTGATAGAGTCTCTTCATTTTTCCTAGTTTTTTTTCTGTTGGTTTAAGATTGTTCTTCTTTGTATTCGCATTTTATTGTTCTCGCGATTTTATCTGTGTTTTCAATTTATTTTTTTTTACATTAAAATGCAACATTCGATGTTGGTATCACAGAGGGTGTAGCGTTAACATTGGGTGGCGTAGACGAAGAGGGGCATGCAGCAGGACTTACAGATAGAATAACTGGTGATAATTTAAAAGCGGTTTGTTGTTAAGTGATCAAGATGACGTATCAGTATTAACTTGCACTGGCGGCGATAAAGGTAAAACATCACTAGTTGCTTAACTGACTGTTGATGATTTAAAACTGGCTTGCGGCAAAGACTTTAAAAGTGATCTTGGTGACGGAGCAGTAACAAATTGTAATGGAGGCGATGGAGATGAAACAGCACTAGTTGCTGAAATGACCGTTGATGAGTTAAAACTGGCTTGCGGTAAAGGCTGTAAAGGTGATGTTGGTCACGGGGCTGTGAAAATGGGTACTGGCGGCGATGAGTGAAAACTAGATCCCATAACACCGGATCTCCGGCCTGGTCTTAAAATACCACGACGGCCAATAATATCCAAATGTGGAGCCCCTACTGCAAAATAGGACGCTACCTGGACTACTTTCTACTAGCAAACTACCTTCCTGCTACTTCCGTAATAGCAAAACTAGATCACGTAACACCGGATCTCCCGGGTTATATAGGATCGTTTAATAATTAGCGCCAACAGAAAGTCAATATTGTGCTCGCTCTTGTGTCATTGTTTCTTCAATGCTGGTGTGTTAGTTTTCCAATAAAGCCGTATTTCGATATTTGGATGCTTACCACCTCAAAGGTTAAGGTCATGGCCGAGTTCTGACACAAGTGGTGACTTTGTGACGTCATGTAGTTCATCTGACCTTATTTTTAGTCTGATCGCATCAGCCGTTAAAGATTTGACCACCAAATGTTGCACTCATATGGAGAGGCTTCTGAAGGTTAAAGGTCACGTTTAAGGTCGCATTTCGGGCATTAAAGTGTTCATTAATATTAGAATAATCAGTGCCGTAGCTTATTTAATTATGAAATGGCGGGATTTGAAAAAGATTAAAGGAAGCCTACTTTTTCTTGTTACGCGGGAATCAACATGAGTGTGGTGCAAATTGATTTTTGTTGCTTTCGTAACTTTTTGACAAGATACCCGGCTGCTGTGTTTCCTAATTTTAACTGACACGTTTACAGTATTATAGGTATCTTCTAGTCAGATGATAGCACTTTTCTTCAACACCATTTTTGTTCAGAAAGACTCACAATAAATCTAATTAGTTTGTGAGAGTCTTAGTCCGTGGAGGATTAAACATGTTACTCTGAACAATCAGTTTGTTACGAAGCTCCGTCCAATGTCTAATCTGTTATGCCCAGCTTCATTATTTAATTAACTAATTAGTTCATAAATTCAACCATAATTTAAATTTAAATGTCAGCATGGTATATGGAAGATACGGAATTGTTTCCAAAGAATGGTCAGATTTATTACCATACAGCTACCCAACCTCAACTCTCTTTAACAGAGAGGGGGGGGGGGGGGATACGAATTTCTGAGGCATGGTACATCACGGATGTTGACTCACCCTTCTGACATTTAAAGCTGAAAAGAAATACATGAAAAACAGAGAATGGACTGGGAAACTCTAAGCCAATGGAACCATCCTGTCGAAATACACCCGATTCCCAATTTAAGTAATGTTCCCAGAATCAAATTTTCTTAGAATTTACCATGGGTCCGAATACATATAAATAAACACATTCATATAAAACATAAGATAGTCAGATGGTCCAATGTGAAAGTTTAGCGCCCCGTAAACATTTTCTCCTGCATATGTACAGCCATTTCTATTGCATAAATAGGATCACTGTGCATCTTTTCTGACCGGTTGTCAGCTTGCAGGTGTGTGCATGAGTTGTCGGTGCGGGGATTTCGAATAAATTTGCAAAAAAACTACTAGTTTCACAAAATCATTCATAACTGTGATGCATGTTCACTCTGGCTATCGCGTTATGAGTCTTTTTATAGCCACTAGGCGTGGTTAAAAGGTGTGAACAGTTCAGAGTGTTCTAATGTATCTACTGGATGCAATGTAAGAAAACGTTCGGAAAATTGAGATTTTTCCTGCATGTTTGATTTTTAAAATTTTAGTAAACTACAGTATGTTCTCTAAGCAACCAAACTATCTTATCAGGATATCTAAATTAGCGCAAACAAGTGCGCTTCCCCCCAAATTGGAATGATCGGACAATAGGTTCGTGTAACCGAGCAATGACTGAGAATATTACCCCACCCCCCATTTTCAAGAAATCGGTTAAATTTGAGCTTTTTGTGAAAGAGGCAGAACGGGACACAATATTTGTGATGAATGTGATAGATGGTATCGCTAATCATTCTAATGTGTTAAAACATTAGTGTTTCTAATAAAAAAGCTGCTAAACTTCATTTACCTGACATAAATTTAGCATTACGGCCAATTTGTATGAGAAGATCCCACTTTCTCGGTGTGTCCTTACCTTACAGTAGCCTGAGTTGTACGTATATATGAGTATGCTAGCGCATCTCCATAGATGTGTACTAATATACCTCAAAGCCAGTGTTTCGAAATCTTTCGAGAATATAACTTATGTATATCATCCCAGGCATATTTCTCATCAGGGGTCACGCCTCACCCAAGTATAGTTATCTATAGATGATACAAGTCTCGCAGGTGCCAATCGCGTCAGCATTCTGTTCGCCGTACAGCTATTAGATCTTAGATTTTCGTAGGAGTTCTTTTAAATTCCGTCCCCTTCTGTATACACCGATCGGATGATGTTGGAATAGTCGGCTGGTTTTGGAGTCAGTCTGTATTATATGCCAGTATTATTTAATAAATTTTATCAGCTGGCGTGATCCGGGTTGGAATGTTGTGATGAATCGCGTCGGCTTGACAAATACCGGTTGAGTCTGCTTGTGCTTGGTTCTGTGTAGAAGTTTCGATCTCTCAGAGTCTTCAACCTCCATGAGTGCTTTCTCGATTTCACTCTGTTGGTATCCCCTGAGTCTAAGTTTATTTTTGAAGACTAACTTTCTCGTAGAGTTATCCCCGCGACCTTGATTGAGATGATTAGTATCCTGATATTCTATAACAAACGCCGCTTATCAACTGCTTCGTTCTAACTCATTATGGACAGAATGAAAACAAGACGTTTATCTAGTAAACAGAGAAAACGCTACAAGAAGCAGAGATATATTAATTATGTCAATGTCAACCTCTCGAGATTGGCAATAGCCAAGACATATATTAGAAATATCTCAAGTCTGATGTTAACAGATAATGATAATGTTTTTCTGATATCCCGGAGATTATCATTCATTCCGACGACTAATATAAGAGAACGGGATATTACAACAGATTTCGGACGAATGGCGAACGGGATGAGACGTACAGAGTTTTTCTCCGACTCACCATCAACGCACAGGCAACATCATCCATTTTATGTTAAGTCGGAATTCGTGGCACCACTAGCCTCCAATAGCATTGAAGATTACCTCTTAGCTACGAGACTTGAGCTATCGTCACACGCCAAAGAACCACACAAAGACAACCTGTCAATCGGCGAACGCCAATCACTCAATAAATTGACATCAGATAAATGTGATGTAATTATCACTTCTGCTGAAAAGAATAATATAACTGTAATTCTTGACAAAAGTTTATACATCAAGGAAGCAAATCGACAACTATATGACGGAATACACTACGTCGAGATTGATTGTATTAATGTAAAAGAGATGCACAGAAAGGTGCTAAACCTTGTATGCAAACTTAAACAGGAAGAAGTGATGGACAAGCACACCTACAAATACCTGTATGATCCGCTACTCAAGATTAAAATTCCCCACATGTATTTGCTACATAAGATTCATAAAATCAAGCAAATCCTGGAGAAACTCGACCCGATTAATCCGGGCGACATATTCAATATATCTGTGCCGGGACGACCGATTATCTCGCAATGCGACTCACCTACTTCGAAACTAGGGAGATACTTAGATTTCTTCCTGTTGCCCATTATTAAAAGGCAACATACCTATCTTGCGGATACTTCAAATTTCATTAATGAAATAGGAAGTATGCCCATCCCGAGCAGTGCTATCCTTGTTACATATGATATCACCTCGCTTTACACTAATCTGAGTTTTGAAGAGATAGCCGCAGCCCTGAAGACTGATCTCACGACGAACAACGATATCGTATATGCCCTAAATAGGCCATCGATAGAATTACTGGTAGAAATAGCCAACCTAATCCTGACAGAAAACGAATTTGCATTTAATGGTAAATATTACCGGCAAAACGTGGGAGCACCAATGGGGGCAATTCCTTCACCTGAGTTATGTGATTCTGCTATTTATGGAGCGGTTCCCCTTGCGGCATAATATCCTGCTTCACAAACGATACCGGGACGATGGCTATTGGATTTATAATGGTCCAGAAAAAGACGTACTAGACTTCTTTGAGATAGCAAATAATGCCCATCCTCTGTTAAAGTTTACTTTCGAGATATCAGACAGATCTATCATGTTGTTGGATACCGTAAAATTCAAAGGGGAGAGATTTGAACGCAGTGGTATTCTGGGCATCAAGTGTCACACCAAGGCAGCCGAAGCATGCCAGTACCTACACCGAGAATCGGCCCATCCACCCTCCTGCTTCAAATCCTTGATAAAAGGAGAGGCAATTAGGTGCGCAAGGAACTGCAACAATTCCAGTGACTTCTGCGAGAAAGCTAAAGTCTTCAAAAATAAACTTAGACTCAGGGGATACCAACAGAGTGAAATTGAGAAAGCACTCACGGAGGTTGAACACTCGGAGAGATCGAAACTTCTACACAGAACCAAGCACAAGCAGACTCAACCGGTATTTGTCAAGCCGACGCGATTCATCACAACATTCCAACCCGGATCACGCCAGCTGATAAAAATTATTAAAAAATACTGGCATATAATACAGACTGACTCTAAAACCAGCCGACTATTCCAACATCATCCGATCGGTGTATACAGAAGAGGACGGAATTTAAAAGAACTCCTA
>JAVTVY010033902.1:0-13747 GCA_036873755.1 Hanleya hanleyi
AGACTATCATATATGGTAATAGAAATATCATAGACCGAATGACCTTGAGATTCACAAACCCATATGTTCAAAACATTTTAAAAGGACGTTATTCCCTCGCCCGACCGATTAGCGTTCGAACTCGTGCCAGCATGGTTTACGTGTCAAATTAAGGAAGTAGAGGACGATCTTTTCTAGAAGTTGATATTTGTATTAAATTTCAGTGTTTATTCATCAGGTTATGAGAAGATAATTGAAAAAATGGGGTCACCATACTTGTTATCAAAGTATATTCAGCAATATTTATTTACATCAATTTTTAGCCATAACACTGAGTACATAGGGAAATTTGTACTTTTCTTGCTTGAAGCTCATTAAATCAAAATTCTTCATGTCGAATTTTCTCCTTTTTTATATGATATTAGACACATATATTTGTTGTTGGATACGTACTAAAGCAGAGGGGCACCATGATTTGTTTTAGAAAATAGTAGCGGTATATCAGATAAACTGGGCCATTCCAGCCCTGTGTTCAGGAGGGTGTATTGGGGTGGGGGAATCAAGCTGAGGCGCAAAATTTCTGAAGATTCAACTATAAAGCATTTACAGCATTTCGTTTTTGTTCAGAATTAATACTGCTGGATCAGAGTCTATACCCTCAGGAACACTCTGCTCTCTAACCGTTAAATCTAAAATGTCGAAATATTGGACAGTTCTATCCGACTATCCTGCCGCCACTAACACCTATAAATGATTCTAATGTGTCAGATATCAGTCTTGCGTTGAATTCCATCCGATATTAAGGTATCTAGACACTTTTCTTGGGATATTCAGCCTGCTGTGAGAAAAAAATCAACGTTTTGCTGCATACAGGCATTGGAATGAACGTTCTTTACTTCTTAAACGAGCACTAGCCATTAGGTTAACGATGGTGACGCTCACAACAATATCTGAAAAATATGTACGGGCCATTGAGTCAGAAACGGTACTTCAGCTGAAATTTTGATATATATGTGAAATACTATTGAGCCGAGGAGGAGATCCTTGCATTTATTTAGCTGCACAAATCGTTTCCCATCTCATGTCATAACCGTCATATCGATCCTAAATCCTTCCATTATTTGAATCATTACGAAGTTATCCGAGTTTTCGTCTAACAAACAAGGAGAACGAAGAGAAAAACATCAATTCTCGCATTGTTATTTTACTCCAAGTTTCTTTAATACGATTTTCGTGTTTTCACACGACAGTGTAACAAATTATAAAGACTGGAGTCTTGAGCATGTGGGATATGCATTGATTATACAGTGACACGTTGGGACAAACCGGAGTCCTCGCATTTGGTAAAGAGCTACTGATGTAACAATACAATTAATATGCGTATTGGATACGACATTCCCAGATCAGCAATCCTTCAGACTGAATTGCTACGTCAATTAACGAATAATATGGATTAAGAATACTGATCAGCGATACGAATTGATATTTTTGGAACATCATGATGTCTTGCCGGCATCATTGAAAACTTCTCTCTTGCAGGAAACTAGCCTATGTTTATGTATACTATGATTGTCTTTTCGAATTTGGTGCTAATACTGTTATATGGAATATGGAATAGATCTTTGGATTATGGACGCGGATATTCTCTAATGGACGACGGCTGAATTATGAATGACGGACCAGACGCTTGTAATCACAACAGGCCATATATGCGAATGATCCTCCATTTGACAGATAGCAATCGACCGGGCAACTTTTAATAAGGAGCAATAGTATGATCGTCAACATGAGCCTTATATTTGGCAATCGATGGGAAGCAGTTGTCAACACAAAGGGATCGAAGTTCAAATTCGACACCCAGAATGACATGACCACTTGGACCCTAAATTGGAGCGAATGCAAGAGGTGGGGAAAATTGACGTCTGCCGACTAAAAAGCTGCCATATGTTTCCCTCGGCACCTCACATTAGGACCTGAGAATACGGTGGATTCTCACCATAAACGCAGACAGCGAAGGATTCATTGAGATATATTATACTCTGGAAAAGCAGATCCGTTGGATAAAGGTGAAAACCGGTCGTCGAATAATGTTTCTTCTCATTCACCAAACGTTATATGGACCATCTTCTAACCTATGAGGCCAATTTTGTCACCGAGGTATTGTTGTCGTCATGTACATCCCTCCGTCCCTCCCTCCGTCCGTAACCATATTATCTGCAGAATCGTGATTGGGTAGCCGTCAAATGTTGGAACCGTATTCACATACTGGTAGTCTAGACGCCTATCCAAAATAAGTAGCATCGACTCAAATTTTACGTAGTTATATCCCTTTTCGTGAGTAATCTCTGAGTTCATGATATATTTTTGTCTATTTGTCGAATGAAACAGCTGCCACATATCGAACTCTTTACATCGATCACATATACAAGACAACAGTGAACTACGGTTGATTAAGGAATTAGAAAATAAAAGGCCAGGATGGTTGGAAAATTACCGGAGTACTGACAAGAATTCACATGATACCGCAGGCCGATAATCTGATTGCGTGAATGTCGCATCTGTAAATGAATAATTCTTTCTGGCTTCATACACGCTTCCTTCATGCAATACAAGAAACTAGCTTGTATTCATATCTGTATTCTATGCTAGCTTTGATGCTGAACGACTGGCCCAAGAGGTAACATTCGTCCTCCTTGAAAACTCGGGTAAAATGTTTTCAAAACCCGACATAATGCTACAATCGACAAGTATGGATTTTATTTTAGCTAATTTTATCTCGCTGATAACTGTTTCACCGAAACAAGTTGTTAAGAAATCAGTTAAGATCACGTAATTCATCACTCATTCCTATCTACGGGATCAGCTGGATAAATTTAGCATTGCGATTTAAAGTGGGACACCCCTGTGACAAATAAACCGGTTTATCGTTAAGCATCTATCATAGTTGTGCAATGATCTGTTGAAGCAGCGAGGTTCTCATTGCCTTTAGTAAATTAGCTGCGACAAATTTGTTAAGCTGTTCCGTGGTTCTAGTGTCACGCCACGCCAAAAACCTTGTTACTGTTCGACACTGTCATACCACCCATACTCATGGTTTTCTCGAGATTTGAGCGCGATGCATTTCAATATACCGGACCCTTTATCCATTCCGGAACCTATTACGTACAAGAAGTTGTGCAGTATCATCTACAGTTGCACATGATCTGCAACTATGATAGACACAAGAAGCCGTTGTTTAGTGGAGCGTGTCTAATAATTTGCATACAGAATCCTGGGATAAGGAGAATAGTTATATGATACGGTGATACATTGTATCGCGATTTGAATACCAATAGTTACGCAGCCTGTTGATCTTTGGCGAATCATTCCATTCGCGAACAATGAGAAAATCCAATGCAAGCGACAATTACGGTAACATGATCATGACAACTAAGTTGATGGAGAAAGGATAAAAGCTAAGGTCAACCGTCGCCCTCATTGTGATATTAAATTTTTATGTTTTGACATGCAATGCTCCATACCGAGTGAGATACAGCCCAAAACGTTCCTGGAACCCGTAGGCGATCCTGGCAATTCGGACACATAACCAGATAATGCGACAGAGAGGTACAAACAAAGAACAACGTAATCGTCACTCCTATATCGTGGCTCGGGTGATACAAGAATAATTTCAGTTATTACCTACCTCAGAATTATCGTCTCAAACGATGCACGTCATCTACCAATCAATGCTTCTTTCCTGAACTGTTAATTATTTTGCGTCGCCGGAATCGTCGCTTAAACTTTCCTAATCCGCCAGAATTTCGTGAATTTAATTTTAAGGCTTGAAGTATTTAATTCTGAAGTCCCCCATTGAAAATAAACCGGAAAATGTCTTAAAACAGAAAGATACAGTGGTAAAACGAGCACAGAAAATGGCGGATCAAGCGGTACTTCTGTGGAAAAATGTGAGTGACATTCCAACGGTATGATGTATTGAAAATAGTCCGTCGTTGATTGGTGTATAAACACAGATTCGGTTACAATCGCCAATCGAAACATAAGTAACGAAAAGCAACACTCTTATACAGGTTTGTATCGTATAGGTGTATCATGACACTGCGATGTGCAGAAATAGAACCCATTGCAAACCTATATGCTGATGAGACCGAGGGTTAAGCGAGATATCATTAACGAGGCATTCATGAATCCCTATAAGCAAAGGAACATCCCATGAATGATGCCACTTGTATGTAGCAGAACTGAATAAGCTTTATGGCGTTTGACATGAATATGTCGGTCATTAGTTTTGTTTAATAGCAAGATTATCAATTTAAGACGATGAATGAGATCCTGATGGATTTTTTCTCGAAAAACAGAAGATTTTCTTGGTATAGAAATACAATATGTGTGTGATATGTATCGCCTATGTTGAGAAACTGAGTGAAGATGAATGTAGTACCGCATAAGCTGGTGCCAGAGGTCGTGGGAGGCGCGTTCAACGTGCACGAAAAATATTGTCACGATACATCGACTATTTGGTCATGGCTTCGATTAACATCTCAAAAATAACCATCTGCACAAATGTTGTGTATGTATAGTCAAATGTGGAAATCGTTTTGCACGGAGATATTTAATCATTGTGCGCAAAGAGAGTCAAGATAAAACAATATGACGAAGCCCTGTCGAGAAAACAATCATGTCTTTCTGCTCGGGCTGACATAAACCATATCATAAATTACAATTAGTCAATAATACCCCGAGGTCCATACAATATACGACATTAATTTCGTCGACCACAGGCGAGCAATCGAGCAACTCAATGCAGTCATATCGCGTGAAACAATTTTTATGAGGCCTTCAGCAGTTCAATAAACTTAAGATCTTATTGAAGAGACGGCGTCTCTGTGATATTAATATCGTGTTTTCATATACGAGAATTCACTAATTAAATAGTTGAACTCGTGTCAAAAAGACCAATTGCACAGCTGTTGCCCTGAGTTCCACTCCAGTTTAGACAGTGTATGTGCCAAATGTATGTGCCATGTCAATTACGCTTTCAAAATGCCAAGACACCAATAAATCATGTTGGTAAAGTTAGCAACGGATTCAGATTCGATTCATATTCAAATCATGCGTGAATATGTGGCCGTGCATTCGCGAATGCACGGCCACATATTCACCGTTGTCCAATTCCAGTTTTGAATAGGCGGCCTTGGATTCGCGAATCCACGGCCGTCGATTTGCGAATCCACGGCCGTCGATTCGTCAGATTTTTCGAAGTCTTGAGTGTATATACGTATAGACATACTGCCCTCAGAAAAAGCTGCATTTCATGCAAGAATATATTGCCGCTTGTTCACAAACAATTTCCCGTGTATTCGCATCTTCCCTTGTATTCACAGACATTTATATAAATCGAATATATAATTATATATAATTTTAATTTGAATATATCGAAAACGGTCGAACAACTATATATATGACACTGATAAGATTGTGCGGAGGCGATTGAGACCGTCCAAAATTAACGCTGTCCATGTTACGTGCCATGAAAAGTTAGGCAAACTATGGAGGAAGAAGAAAGCAAGTTTCTTTTGTCAAAAGCTTGATGAACATACCCCGAATGAAAAACAAGATAAGTCGAAATGTTTACTAATCTACGTATTATGTAGACACATCCCGGTGTCACGCTGGAAAACCAGGTCTACCAGGTCGGGGGGGGGGGAGAGGCATTATGACCCCCTACCAAACTATCCATAGTAACTCCGAGACGACAGATAAGTAAGAGATCACAATCCGTGAATTTTTAGCATAACAAATTGTGGCCGATTTAAGCTTCTTTACAAGACCTTCAAAGCATCAAATAACAAAGGGTAAATTCAAAACGGCGGCCATGAGGAAGTACCCAAAAAGTATTTTCGTAGTTTTTCTTCAAAATATTTGCTTTTCTGTACAGAAAAGTGTCAAAAACAATCTTATTTCGCATCAGATAATCATTTCCTAAATCATTGCGTAGTTTTATTCGGAGAAATTAGTATAAATAAAAAAAATAATCGAGCAAAAAAAGAAGTTTTAACATATGGCGTGATTGTGACGTCTTATGTTTGGAATATGACGTCACTGTGGCATCATCAAATCGGCCGTCTTGTATTTTTTTTGCATTTTATGATAGAGATTGACTCCAAAATATATTGTGGAAAGATTCAGAATCCTAACTCAATAAGAAAAGGGCGTGGGATGGCGTGCCTGGGCAGGTCTGGGAAGGATCCAAATAGTCCAGGCATGGTAGGGTAAAATTAAACAAGTATGCCCCATTAAGGACTTTGTGGACGGCCCCTGAAACGTTGAGCCACCCTGTGGATGGATTAGTTCGAAGTGCAGTGCTACTGTGAACATATAAACGACCACCTTTGCCTGGCTCAAAGTTAATTTTACTATACAAGCCCGTCTAAAAATAACTCAGGTAAAACAAATATTTTAAAGCTTATTAATTAAGGACATTGTGGCCGGCCCCTGAAACGTTGAGCCACCCTGGGGATGGACTAGTTCGAAGTGCAGTGCTACTGTGAATATATAAACGACCACCTTTGCCTGGCTCGAAGTTAATTTTACTATACAAACCCGTCTAAAAATGATTGAGTTAAAAGAAAATATTTTAAAGCTTATTAATTAAGGACACTGTGGACGGCCCCTGAAATGTTGAGCCACCCTGGGGATGGATTAGTTCGAAGTCCAGTGCTACTGTGAACATATAAACGACCACCTTTGTCTGGCTCAAAGTTAATTTTACTATACAAACCCGTCTAAAAATAAATAAACAAATTGCTTATGGATAACAACTTCTAGTTTATTCAGGACGACGTTTCGATACAGGTACTAGTATCGTTCTCAAGTCAATGACATCAATAAGTAAATAATCAGTATATATACTCTAAAAATGACTGAGGTAAAACAAATATTTTAAAGCTTATTAATTAAGGACATTGTGGACGGCCCCTGAAACGTTGAGCCACCCTGGGGATGGGTTAATTCGAAGTGCAGTACTACTGTGAACATATAAACTACCACCTTTGCCTGGCTCAAAGTTAATTTTACTATACAAACCCGTCTTAAGATGACTGAGGTAAAACAATTTTTTTAAAGCTTATTAATTAGGGACATTGTGGACGGCCCCTGAAACGCTGAGCCACCCTGGGGATGGGTTAATTCGAAGTGCAGTACTACTGTGAACATATAAACTACCACCTTTGCCTGGCTCAAAGTTAATTTTACTATACAAACCCGTCTTAAGATGACTGAGGTAAAACAATTTTTTAAAAGCTTATTAATTAAGGATATTGTGAACGGCCCCCGAAACGCTGAGCCACCCTGAGGATGGATTAGTTCGAAGTGCTATGCTACTGTGAACATAAACACGACCACCTTTGCCTGGCTCAAAGTTAATTTTGCTATACAAACCCGTCTAAGAATCACTGAGGCAAAACAAAACATTTTAAAGCTTATTTATCAAGGACATTGTGGACGGCCTCTGAAACGTTGAGCCACCCTGGGGATGGATTAGTTCGAAGTGCAGTGCTACTGTGAACATATAAACGACAACCTTTGCCTGGCTCAAAGTTAATTTTACTATACAAACCAGTCTAAAAATGACTGAGGTAAAACAAATATTTTAAAGCTTATTAATTAAGGACATTGTGGACGGCCCTGAAACGATGAGTCACCCTGGGGATGGGTTAATTCGAAGTGCAGTGCTACTGTGAACATATAAACCACCATCTTTGCCTGGCTCAAAGGTAATTTTACTATACAAACCCGTCTTAAAATGACTGAGGTAAAACAATTTTTTTAAAGCTTAATAATTAAGGACATTGTGAACGGCCCCTGAAACGTTGAGCCATCCTGGGAATGGATTAGTTCGAAGTCCATTGCTACTCTGAACATATAAAAGACCACCTTTGTCTGGCTCAAAGTTAATTTTACTATACAAACCCGTCTAAAATGACTGAGGTAAAACAAATATTTTAAAGCTTATTAATTACGAACATTGTGGACGGCCCCTGATAGGTTGAACCACCCTGGGGATGGATTAATTCGAAGTGCAATGCTACTGTGAACATAAAAACGACCACCTTAGCCTGGCTCAAAGTTAATTTTACTATACAACCCCGTCTAAAAATTACTGAGGTAAAACAAATATTTTAAAGCTTATTAATTACGAACATTGGGGACGGCCCCTGATAGGTTGAACCACCCTGGGGACGGATTAATTCGAAGTGCAATGCTACTGTGAACATAAAAACGACCACCTTAGCCTGGCTCAAAGTTAATTTTACTATACAACCCCGTCTAAAAATTACTGAGGTAAAACAAATATTTTAACGCTTATTAATTAAGGACATTGTGGACGGCCCCTGAAACGTTGAGACACCCTGGGGATGGGTTAATTCGAAGTGCAGTGCTGCTGTGAACATAAACATGACCACCTTTACCTGGCTCAAAGTTAATTTTGCTATACAAACCCGTCTAAAAATCACTGAGGCATAACAAAATATTTTAAAGCTTATTTATTAAGGACATTGTGGACGGCCCCTGAAACGTTGAGCCACCCTGGGGATGGATTAGTCCGAAGTGCAGTGCCACTGTGAACATATAAACGACCAACTTTGCCTGGCTCAAAGTTAATTTTACTATACAAACCCGTCTTAAGATGACTGAGGTAAAACACTTTTTTTAAAGCTTATTAATTAAGGACATTGTGAACGGCCCCTGAAACGATGAGTCACCCTGGGGATGGGTTAATTCGAAGTGCAGTGCTACTGTGAACATATAAACCACCTTCTTTGCCTGGCTCAAAGGTAATTTTACTATACAAACCCGTCTTAAAATGACTGAGGTAAAACAATTTTTTTAAAGCTTAATAATTAAGGACATTGTGAACGGCCCCTGAAACGTTGAGCCACCCTGGGAATGGATTAGTTCGAAGTCCATTGCTACTCTGAACATATAAAAGACCACCTTTGCCTGGCTCAAAGTTAATTTTACTATACAAACCCGTCTAAAATGACTGAGGTAAAACAAATATTTTAAAGCTTATTAATTACGAACATTGTGGACGGCCCCTGATAGGTTGAACCACCCTGGGGATGGATTAATTCGAAGTGCAATGCTACTGTGAACATAAAAACGACCACCTTAGCCTGGCTCAAAGTTAATTTTACTATACAACCCCGTCTAAAAATTACTGAGGTAAAACAAATATTTTAACGCTTATTAATTAAGGACATTGTGGACGGCCCCTGAAACGTTGAGACACCCTGGGGATGGGTTAATTCGAAGTGCAGTGCTGCTGTGAACATAAACATGACCACCTTTACCTCGCTCAAAGTTAATTTTGCTATACAAATCCGTCTAAAAATCACTGAGGCATAACAAAATATTTTAAAGCTTATTTATTAAGGACATTGTGGACGGCCCCTGAAACGTTGAGCCACCCAGGGGATGGATTAGTCCGAAGTGCAGTGCCACTGTGAACATATAAACGACCAACTTTGCCTGGCTCAAAGTTAATTTTACTATACAAACCCGTCTTAAGATGACTGAGGTAAAACACTTATTTTAAAGCTTATTAATTAAGGACATTGTGAACGGCCCCTGAAACGCTGAGCCACCCTGGGGATGGATTAGTTCGAGGTGCTATGCTACTGTGAACATAAGCACAACCACCTTTGCCTGGCTCAAAGATAATTTTACTATACCAACCTGTCTAAAAATGACTGAGGTAAAACAAATATTTGAAAGCTTATTAATTAAGGACATTGTGAACGGCCCCTGAAACGTTGAGCCACCCTGGGGATGGGTTAATTCGAAGTGCAGTGCTACTGTGAACATAAAAACGACCACCTTTGCCTGGATCAAAGTTAATTTTGCTATACAAACCCGTCTAAAAATGACTGAGGTAAAACAAATATTTTAAAGCTTATTAATTAAGGACATTGTGGACGGCCCCTGAAACGTTGAGCCACCCTGGGGATGGGTTAATTCAAAGTGCAGTACTACTGTGAACATATAAACTACCGCTTTTGCCTAGCTCAAAGTTAATTTTACTATACAAACCCGTCTTAAGATGACTGAGATAAAACAAATATTTTTAACCTTTTTAATTAAGGACATTGTGAACGGCCCCTGAAACGTTGAGCCACCCTGGGGATGGGTTAATTCGAAGTGCAGTGCTACTGTGAACATATAAACGATCACATTTGGCTGGCTCAAAGTTAATTTGACTATACAAACCCGTCTAAAAATGACTGAGGTAAAACAAATATTTTAAAGCTTATTAATCAAGGACATTGTGGACGGCCCCTGAAACGTTGAGCCACTCTGGGGATGGGTTAATTCGAAGTGCAGTACTACTGTGAACATATAAACTACCACCTTTGCCTGGCTCAAAGTTAATTTTACTATACAAACCCGTCTTAAGATGACTGAGGTAAAACACTTTTTTTAAAGCTTATTAATTAAGGACATTGTGGACGGCCCCTGAAACGATGAGCCACCCTGGGGATGGGTTAATTCGAAGTGCAGTGCTACTGTGAACATATAAACTACCACCTTTGCCTGGCTCAAAGTTAATTTTACTATACAAACCCGTCTTAAGATGACTGAGGTAAAACAATTTTTTTAAAGCTTATTAATTAGGGACATTGTGGACGGCCCCTGAAACGCTGAGCCACCCTGGGGATGGGTTAATTCGAAGTGCAGTACTACTGTGAAGATATAAACTACAACCTCTGCCCGGCTCAAAGTTAATTTTACTATACAAACCCGTCTTAAAATGACTGAGGTAAAACAATTTTTTTAAAGCTTATTAATTAAGGACATTGTGAACGGCCCCTGAACGTTGAGCCAACCTGCGGATGGGTTAGTTCGAAGTGCTATGCTACTGTGTGGCCATAAAGACGACCACCTTTGGCTGGCTCAAAGTTAATTTTGCTATACAAACCCGTCTAAAAATCACTGAGGCACAACAAAATATTTTAAAGCTTATTTATTAAGGACATTGTGGACGGCCCCTGAAACGTTGAGCCACCCTGGGGATGGATTAGTTCGAAGTGCAGTGCTACTGTGAACATATAAACGACCATCTTTACCTGGCTGAAAGTTAATTTTACTATACAAATCCGTCTAAAAATGACTGAGGTAAAACAAATATTTTAAAGCTTATTAATTAAGGACATTGTGGACGGCCCCTGAAACGTTGAGCCAACATGGGGATGGACTAGTTCGAAGTGCAGTGCGACTGTGAACATATAAACGACCACCTTTGCCTGGCTCAAAGGTAATTTTACTATACAAACCCGTCTAAAAATGACTGAGGTAAAACAAATATTTTAAAGCTTATTAATTAAGGACATTGTGGACGGCCCCTGAAACGTTGAGCCACCCTAGAGATGGGCTAATTCAAAGTGCAGTGCTACTGTGAACATATAAACTACCGCTTTTGCCTAGCTCAAAGTTAATTTTACTATACAAACCCGTCTTAAGTTGACTGAGGTAAAACAATTTTTTTAAAGCTTATTAATTAAGGACATTGTGGACGGCCCCTGAAACGTTGGGCCAGCCTGGGGATGGACTAGTTCGAAGTGCAGTGCTACTGTGAACATATAAACGACCACCTTTGCCTGGCTCAAAGTTAATTTTACTATACAAACCCGTCTAAAAATGACTGAGGTAAAACAGATATTTTAAAGCTTATTAATTAAGGACATTGTGAACGGCCCCTGAAACGTTCAGCCACCCTGGGGATGGGTTAATTCGATGTGCAGTACTACTGTGAACATATAAACTACCACCTTTGCCTGGCTCAAAGTTAATTTTACTATACAAACCCGTCTTAAGATGACTGAGGTAAAACAATTTTTTTAAAGCTTATTAATTAAGGACATTGTGAACGGCCCCTGAAACGTTGAGTCACCCTGGGGACGGATTAGTTCGAAGTGCTATGCTACTGTGAACATAAACACGACCACCTTTACCTGGCTCAAAGTCAATTTTGCTATACCAACCCGTCTAAAAATCACTGAGGCATAACAAAATATTTTAAAGCTTATTTATTAAGGACATTGTGGACGGCCCCTGAAACGTTGAGCCACCCTGGGGATGGATTAGTCCGAAGTGCAGTGCTACTGTGAACATATAAACGACCAACTTTGCCTGGCTCAAAGTTAATTTTACTATACAAACCCGTCTTAAGATGACTGAGGTAAAACACTTTTTTTAAAGCTTATTAATTAAGGACATTGTGAACGGCCCCTGAAACGCTGAGCCACCCTGGGGATGGATTAGTTCGAAGTGCTATGCTACTGTGAACATAAACACGACCACCTTTGCCTGGCTCAAAGTTAATTTTACTATACAAACCCGTCTAAAAATGACTGAGGTAAAACAATTTTTTTAAAGCTTATTAATTAAGGACATTGTGAACGGCCCCTGAAACGTTGAGCCACCCTGGGGATGGATTAGTTCGAAGTGCTATGCTACTGTGAACATAAACACGACCACCTTTGCCTGGCTCAAAGTTAATTTTACTATACAAACCCGTCTAAAAATGACTGAGGTAAAACAAATATTTTAAAGCTTATTAATTAAGGACATTGTGGACGGCCCCTGAAACGTTGAGCCAACCTGGGAATGGACTAGTTGGAAGTGCAGTGCTACTGTGAACATATAAACGACCACCTTTGGCTGGCTCAAAGTTAATTTTACTATACAAACCCGTCTAAAAATGACTGAGGTAAAACAAATATTTTAAAGCTTATTAATTAAGGACATTGTGAACGGCCCCTGAAACGTTAAGCCACCCTGGGGATGGGTTAATTCGAAGTGCAGTGCTACTGTGAACATATAAACGATCACATTTGCCTGGCTCAAAGTTAATTTGACTATACAAACCCGTCTAAAAATGACTGAGGTAAAACAAATATTTTCAAGCTTATTAATTAAGGACATTGTGGACGGCCCCTGAAACGTTGAGCCACCCTGGGGATGGGTTAATTCGAAGTGCAGTGCTACAGTGAACATATAAACGACAACCTTTGCCTGGCTCAAAGTTAATTTTACTATACAAACCCGTCTTAAGATGACTGAGGTAAAACAATTTTTTTAAAGCTTATTAATTAAGGACATTGTGAACGGCCCCTGAAACGTTGAGCCAACCTGGGGATGGATTAGCTCGAAGTGCTATGCTACTGTGAACATAAACACGACCACCTTTGCCTGGCTCAAAGTTAATTTTGCTACCCAAACCCTTCTAAAAATCACTGAGGCAAAACAAAATATTTTAAAGCTTATTTATTAAGGACATTGTGGACGGCCCCTGAAACGTCGAGCCACCCTGGGGATGGATTAGTTCGAAGTGCAGTGCTACTGTGAACATATAAACGACCATCTTTACCTGGCTGAAAGTTAATTTTACTATACAAATCCGTCTAAAAATGACTGAGGTAAAACAAATATTTTCAAGCTTATTAATTAAGGACATTGTGGACGGCCCCTGAAACGTTGAGCCACCCTGGGGATGGGTTAATTCGAAGTGCAGTGCTACTGTGAACATATAAACGACAACCTTTGCCTGGCTCAAAGTTAATTTTACTATACAAACCCGTCTTAAGATGACTGAGGTAAAACAATTTTTTTAAAGCTTATTAATTAAGGACATTGTGAACGGCCCCTGAAACGATGAGCCACCCTGGGGATGGATTAGTTCGAAGTGCTATGCTACTGTGAACAT
>JAVTVY010033903.1:0-15140 GCA_036873755.1 Hanleya hanleyi
TCACCTAGGCTTCACATGGATACCTCATACGACTCCATCGGCCCATTAGTGGCTCCCCTACATCTCAACACGGCTATTTTCATACCCTTTGGCCACCGCGCATGCGCAGAATGACCCTATTTCAACCCCACACCCAGCCCATCAGATGCCCCTTCACGAATGCTTCACATTGATACCTCACTCGACCCCATTGGACCATTAGGGGCTCCCCTAGCCCCAACACGGCTATTTCCATACCCTTCGGCCACCGCGCATGCGCAGAATGCCGATATTTCAACCCCACACCCAACCCATTAGATGCCCCTTCACCTAAGCTCCACTTTGATACCTCACTCGACCCCATTGGACCATTAGTAGCTCCCCTAGCTCCAACACGTCTATTTCCATACCCTTGGGCCACCGCGCATGCGCAGAATGCCGATATTTCAACCCCACATCCAGTCCATTAGATGCCCCTTCACGAATGCTTCACTTTGATACCTCACTCGATCCTATTGGACCATTAGGGGCTCCCCTAGCTCCAACACGGCTATTTTCATACCCTTGGGCCACCGCGCATGCGCAGAAGGCCGATATTTCAACCCCACACCCAGCCCATCAGATGCCCCTTCCCATAAGCTTCACTTTGATACCTCACTCGATCCTATTGGACCATTAGGGGCTCCCCTAGCTCCAACACGGCTATTTTCATACCCTTCGGCCAACGCGCATGCGCAGAAGGCCGATATTTCAACCCCACACCCAGCCCATCAGATGCTCCCTCCCATAAGCTTCACTTTGATACCTCACTCGACCCCATCGGACCATTAGGGGCTCCCCTAGCTCCAAAACGGCTATTTTCATACCCTTCGGCCACCGCGCATGCGCAGAAGGCCGATATTTCAACCCCACACCCAGCCCATCAGATTCCCCATTCACATAAGCTTTACTTTGATACCTCACTCGACCCCATCCGACCATTTTATCTAGGGACTATTTTTTCTCCGCGGAAGCTTTTTCCCGAGACCGAATCACCGCCAAAACCGCGGCCAGACCGCATCACCGCGGAGGAATACATCCCCTTTTCCACACAATTCAAGATGGCCGCCCACACCGCCTCAAAAATTCAAGATGGCAGCCAAACTCTGGCAGATCGAGTTGCCCCCCATGCGTCAAAATGTGCAGATGGCGCCACCATGGGAAGTTGTGACGTCATAGTTACATCCGGGGGAAAGTTGGCTCCATTTACTCTATGACTACTACTATAGTCTTCTGGTTAACCTATTCTAAAGCACATACCAAGAACCTAACGATTCGTGATATGAGTTGTACCTCAGGTACGCTTTTATTGTACCTATTCATGTGGCAACTTGGATGACATGACCACACGGCCCCTAGCACCGGCATAAGCGGTATTAGATACAAATCTAGAAAGCTATGATGGAAATGCTCTGACAACTCGTATATTGGTAATTGGTGAGCTGTGTCGCTGTGACAACTCGTACACTAGGGATTGGTGAGCTGTATCGTCGCCAGATGAAATGACGGCATTTAACACAAAAGACTAATCTGTAAGGCCCGATGTCGACCAAGCATCAACTTCCTACAATGCCAACATATATCAAAGACCAAAAGGTCTGTACAGGGGCCGGGCATCGGGGACGAAACGTTCACCAGCAGAATCTCGCCATATAGAGGTAAAAATTACAACGCATATAAGGGAAGTGGGAAGAGGTGCCGACATACTGACAGAGCCACATGACTTCACAGTATAGTCTACTGGTTAACCTATTCTAAAGCACATACCAAGAATCTAACGATTCGTGATATGAGTTGTACCTCAGGTACGCTTTTATTTACCTGTTCATGTGGCAACTTGGATGATATGACCACACGGCCCTTAGCACCGGCATAAGCGGTATTATATACAAATCTATAAAGCTATGATGGAAATGCTCTGACAACTCGTATATTGGTGAGCTGTGTCGCTGTGACAACTCGTACACTGGGGATTGGTGAGCTGTATCGTCGCCAGATGAAATGACGGCATTTAACACAAAAGACTAGTCTGTAAGGCCCGATGTCGACCAAGCATCAACTTCCCACAATGCCAACATATATCAAAGACCAAAAGGTCTGTACAGGGGGGCGGGCATCGGGGACGAAACGTTCACCAGCAGAATCCCGCCATATACAGGTAAAAACTATAACGCATATAAGGGAAGTGGGAAGAGGTGCCGACATACTGACAGAGCCACATGACTTCACAGTACAGTCTTCTGGTTAACCTATTCTAAAGCGCATACCAAGAACCTTTTAATGTATCTATTCATGTGGCAACTTGGATGACATGACCACACAGCCCCTAGCACCTAGACGCATATTTACCCGCAGAAAATCATTAGTAAATTGAAGATGGTGCCCATGAGGCTGCCCCAGAACCGTTACTATTGCACGATTGCACCAGTGCTATAGGTTCTATATCCATACACCCGTTGATCTGGTGTTTTCGTGTGCGCATGAACAGAACAGTGTTGGATGACTGCAATACACAAAATCATCGATGTCATTGACCTTGGTATCTGACCGGAGAAACAGTGTATGTAGGAAAAAATTGATGGATGAAGGCTGGCCTCTGCATGGCAGATCTGACGCTTGTCCTGAAAGTTTGTCAATTCAAATTCCTCTAAGTAAACAGTGTACGAATTCATAGGAGAGAGCATTAAGGGTTAACGTCGCGTTCAGCAATATTTCACCTATATAACGACGATCAAACAAAATTCTAAGTATTTAAGTTAATAACTTAGTAATCCAAAGCATTAAAACATACACACACTAAAACTTATGCAACAAATCGATTTCTCTCAAATAACCTAAGATACAGTCCTCCCTAACCCGACCAAAAAGATCTTCCAAAGTAGTTAAAGCCTTGGCAGCTATATATACAAATGGAAAAATGTCCACGTGAACTCATACACCATTATCAGCGTGACATCACATTGGTTCTCAGAAATGGAATAAACTAAATGTCAAGATTGTGAGATGTGTGGTTAGGGGAGGTGTTTCAGACTAGATCTGTTGGTGTTAGTTTACCCTCATTATTGAGTGACTTCATTCAATACTACGATGAATACTGCCAAGTAAATTATAGATTTCGGTATACACTGTAATGCTCCATGCTGTCTCATGCCTGAAATATTTGATTCATCTGATTCCCTTATATTATTTATGAATAATTCTGTATTTTGTTAGATTCTGCAAATGGACCGGTAGACAGATGTTAGAGTTTAATATCATCAATCATTAGCCCTTCTCTATACAGCCAGGTGCTTGACGGCTATATGCCTCTAGATCTCCAGACATTATAACCAGTGTAAGAGATGATTTCCTCCGTAAATCACTCATTCTCATGTAAAATCCAGAACGCAGCTCTAAATTAAAACCTTTTGGCGTAAGGAAATGATTATACATTCTTGCGCCTTCAATTCCTAGTTGAACTGGGCAATTTATCTTGCTTCAAGTCATTTAAACGGAGGCCCGTATACCGGATCTATTCAAAATTAATGAAACCGGATAGTCACCAGGAGATAGATTATATTTAACGATGGCGGTACCAATGATTATTCCATATCACATTGTCCGTTTGTCTGTTTTAACTTCCTTCGCATTCAAAAATTTAAAATGTGATAACCTAAAAATGGGTTTAAATTGTGAAATATTGCCGAATTCATTGAGAGGGCAAAAAATTTCCAACATTCACAAGTCAGTTAACAGCTCGTAATTAGTCAACTGGGGAGTTGGCATCTTGGACAACTGTGATATTTTCAGAGTCTAATATTGAATAGAAGTAATAAATTCCGAATCTGACGCATGCCCACCCAACTGATCTGATTGTTAATATATCAAAAATACATTTCTTAATCACCGAAGGGATGCTTTGCCGACAGATTTGTAACCGGAAGTGTTTTGTGCCTGTCGCGAGCGACATGCTCCGCCGGGACTTCTGATGACATTTTCACATGACACAATTCGAGGCAGCCTCATATTATTCACATAACCATCATTGCATTAATTCTCCTAATAGTTCCATCACTGAAAGTGCAGCAAAAATGGCTTATACACGGTAATATTCCTCCATGCACCAGCGACAAAGTGTCAAATTTTGTAGTTATATGGCTTTACTTCAATTTGAAAGAAGAATGGGAATGTTACTATTACTCTGTGTTTGAATAACAGGGTTTAACAGGGTTACTCTGATGGAGTAATTCGGGCAATTACCGTATTTAACTGCAATTAATAATTCTAATTACGACGTTATGAACGAGGAGAGAATTCAAATTATAATTCTATAACACTTGTGTCTATAACAACTAGCTAACTGTGCAATTTTTGAGAGTTTTAGCACAGTTGTGTGAAATGTACATGTGTCAAGTGCAGGTGTTCATTGGGAGATTCAATTTCATAAGTCGGACGAGGAAAGGGACGTTTGCTTTCATACAAGTCACAATCGAATAAGACAAACAAATAAATTACAAGATGGAATTTCTTTCTCAAGTTTAACTGAGTCCATAGCTGAAAAGTACTTTTCTCATTAAGTTATCTCCATCAGCATACATTCAGTGATAATAGTCTCCAGCTACTTACTATACAGTTGTGGTGAATGATTTCCACTGATTCCCTCAAAACAGTATGTGGTTTCAACCATCGAAATCCAAATGTCTGACCAATTAAACTAGTTAAATTCGAATGCAATTCCCAAAGTTAACGCGCAACTCAGTCGAAAATGTTGTGCCTGTTTACCTTGACATGTTGAATGTAATAGCGCATGCGCAGGTCTTCTATCCATCATATGGATGATTGGATATATATTGATTAATGGAGACCTTCCATACGCCAAAACGGGCAAAAATATCAACAAGCCTGCTGACCCTGCCTAAGTGTTTATCCTCATGCAATACATGTTGAGGACGATGTATTATCAGTATAAAATCTTAGTTTTGGACTTTTGCCGAGTTCTCAGCGAGAAGGTAACCAAAAAGTGGCATTCTCATATCAGAAAGCATTTAGATGCAACATGGTTGGAATGCGCTGATACAATTATAAGATGCCGGCTTACTTACATGAAGTCATATGGCTCCACAGGCCAATATTCGGAGTGCATATCTAAAAACATGACATATCTAAAAAAGACGCTGGATAATAGGAAGAATACATGCCAAGCCTGCTGCCGAGCATTAATTTAGTTTTTTGTTCCTCTAAGAGTTTCTCCGCGGGGACCTGGACCTATTAGCCCGGCCTGGCAGTGTCTTAATTGCTCTCTGTATGACTATCAAAACCATCTAGCAAGACCATTCAAGTCGCGGTTTAATTTATCCACCATCTTGAGAGAGACGACGAAATTATCGCCAACGACATTAGTCCAACTGATGGGACTGTCGGCAGGATGCTGCCACACAATCGCTAATAATGGAGGCAGTCCAGCCAAATGGAGTTTCCCTCCTGATGATGAGAGAGGATCGGTCGTATGAGGTCTCTGGCGACATATTAACGTGATCAAAATGCATGGCGGTGTGGACTCCAACCATCTAAAGCTTTCAAGAATGACCTTAACACGTGCAGCAGTTAATGTGATGAATTTCGCGCTGAATAAGCCTAAGGTTCACCTAAAGAAACGCTTAATGTTATGCTCAGAAAATGTTCACTTCTGAGCCCCAGAATACTGGTCCGCGATACAGATTTCGCTACTGGGATATCATGATATCTTGTTGGCATATTTTGACTGCTTCCTCCTTGCAGGAACCTAACCCTTGTGAGTATATTATTATTCCCCGCCTGCAAGGATTTAAATTGGAGCGATATACAAGAGGTGGGAAAAATGACGACGTCTGGCGACTAAAAAGCAACCATATGACTCTACAGGAAAGCTTCCCTAGGCACCTCACATTCAGACCCGAGAATACGGCGGATTCTCGGACGTAGCCTTAGTATCTCAGACTATGAAGTATCAACACGGCCCCTAGCACAGGCTTAAGCGGAATTAGATACGCTAGCTCTGGAGCTGTGATGACAGATCAGCTCAAACAAATAACTCATCTGATGTTAATGGAGGAGCATCTTGAACGGCTGACATCGTTATATGATAAAAGGTGCGTATCTTCTTTGGTGATGTCGACTGACTTCAATCGGTCACGACGTCTGTATTTGCAATCTATCACCGGTCAAGATGTCTCAACCTGTAATCTACCATCGAACACGTCGTCGTATCTGCAATCGTCCATCGGCCACCGCGTTTGTATCTGCTATCTACCAACTGTCACGGCGTTTGTATTTGCAATCTACTAACCGGCAACGACGTTTGCATCTGCAATCTACAATAGGTCACGATGTCTGTATCAGCAATCTTCCATCGATCACGATTTCTGTATCTTCAATCTACCACCGGTCACGATGTCTGTATCCCACTAGTCCCTCCTATTAGTCATATGTTGCCAAACATTAGCCATACATTTTTATATTCTGGTTAGAGAATTCTGGTAAGAGGAGATGTGAGAAGTTGGGACACGGATTTATTGACAAGATGTTAAGAAAAACTTACATCTATAATATGTACGAGAACCATACGGTGTTTGCCTATTTAAGTCCAGGCGATTCTCATATGCCGTTTAGGAGAATCTCATATGCCGTTTCCATTTATTAACGAACGGATGTAGTCGTTTTGATTCTGCAGAATTTTAGAATCTTAGTGCAATAATAGTTAAGTCCCATATCTGTCACAAAAGCGGCAGACGAAGTATTAGTCGTCCATTTTTACTGGATGTATAATCTATACCCCGAAGCCTTACGATCAGCTTCGATTTCAACTCCGACGGGCTATCTATATTGTATGAACCAACTTGAAAATCCTCCACTGCTGTGAAAACGTTTTCAAAAAAACTAACGAGCAAACTTTTCTTGTAATTTAAATAGTTTCCAAATCTAGTTATAATCTAAGAGAATGAGCACTGCGTAGGCTTCAGAACATCGATATTTTTTAAGTGTTTTGCGAAAAGGCCAGTACTCTATTCGGTTGACATTTCACGAAATATTTTTTACGGCTTCTTGGTTTCCCCAGACGATGATAACGCACCTGTGAAGTCTGATATACCAGCATCCATCATTCCAGAACTCCATCTGGGCGAAAGTGTGTATACATTAAGCTGAAACTATCTGCTTCATAGCTCATTATACTTTGAGGAGATGATAGGATTAACCGAATACAATATTTTTTAATAGAGATGCGTCGGATCTAAAATTTGTTGGGATTTTCTGTTCGTTTTAACTCAGATATGTTGTAGCGAATATGTGTGTACCATATTCATATACCAATTCAAATACTATTTGTTATTCACAAGTTAATTCAACGAATCGCTAGGTGATAAACATTTATTCACAATGTATATTTAATCAGACAGGAACGGCAAAGTAGTATATAATATGGCAGGAGAAGATCCTGAGTAAATTCAAGATGGTGTCCATGTGGGTGCCTAAGGATCTTTGCTACTGCACGATTGTACCAGTGTTACAGGTTCTGTTGAATGGCGGACTAGACACTTGTACTATATGTATACACCTGTTGATCTGATGTATCCGAGAGCACATAAATAAAACAGTGTTGGATGCCTGCAGTCTAAAATCATCCATATCACTGAACTTGATATCTGACCAGATGCAAAACAAGAGAAAAAGTATATGAAGGATAAAAGTATATTGTCCAGCCCCCAAACATCAGTTCTGCGGATTGTGCTTAAATTTTGCAGATTTAAATTCATTCAAGTAATCAGTCTGCGAATTCGTATAACGTGAGCAGTTACATATACCAATGAACAAATGTGCAGGTAAACTCGTACAGTATTATCAGCAATAGCATGCAAATGTCACCGGTTTAAAAAAAAAATGGAACAACGGAAATGCCAAGATTGTGACATTTGTCGGTAGGGATGGGTTTCAAACTAGATCTGCGGAATGTCACCGGTTTAAAAAAAAAATGGAACAAAGGAAATGCCAAGATTGTGACATTTGTCGGTAGGGATGGGTTTCAAACTAGATCTGCGGGTGTTCATTATCCAGTGACTTTATTCGATACATCTGATGAAAACAACCAGGTAAATTATTGTTTTCGATATACACAGTAGTCATCCATGATATAACCTATTCCTGAAGTATAACGATTTTTTAGTCCACCGATTGCCTTCCATTATTGATGAAGAATTCTATATTTGCTAGATTTCTGCAAATGGACCGGTAGACAGATGATAGCGTTCAATATCATTAATCATTAGGTCTTCTCTATAAAGCGGGGTGGTTGAAGGCAACTATATGCTCCTAGATCTCCAGACATTATAACCAGTGCTTTCCTCTGGAAATCACTCATCTCATGTAAAATCCCGAACGTGGTTCTAATTAAAACCGTTTGGCGTAAGGAAAGCTCTATACATTCTTGTGACTTCTTTCGTCTTCCTATTTGAACCAGGCAATTTATCTTGCTTCTCTTCATTTAAACGGAGACCCATATACCGGTTCTATTCAAACTTAATGAAAACAAATAACCACGAGGAAAAAAATATTTAAGGACGGTGTTATCAATGATTAGTCCATATCACAGTGACCGTTTAACAGTTTCAAATATGCTAAACCTCGATAAATTAGGCCTAAATAGTGAAATATTGTCGCCATCAGTGAGGAGGCCCAAACTTTCCGATATTCACAAGGCAGTTAACATCGCGTGATTCGTCTGAGACTGCGATATCTTCAGAGGCTAATATTGACTGAAGCTAAGAAATGCCGAACCTGACACATGCGCATCTTGTTCTGATTGTTAATATATTATATCACCGAAGGGATGTTTTGCCGACAAACTTATCACTGAAAGTGTTTGTTTGTGTGTCGCAAGCGACAATATTCGCCGCGATTTTGGTGGCATCGTCACATTTCATAATTCGAGGCAGTCAAAATAACCAATATTATTTAACTGCAGTAGACGTGAATTTAAGCGGTTAATTTTAATTAAGACATTAAGGGCATGAAGAAGAGAAATGGAGCCTGCTACATAATGTTCCGAAAAATACCTTGATGAAAATTAAGCGTTCTACGATAAGAGATACACACATGTAATTAGTTAACTACCCCTTTCTGGATATTAATACTACAGAAGGACAGACAAATGGCGGATACATACATACATATTTGATCATGCCGCATCCTATGAAAAATAGGACAATTTCAATCAAAGTCAAATTTATTGTTGCGAGACACTGATCTAACAGTCATATCATCATCAATCTTGTTTACTCAAAATCCCTCAGATGTCTAAGCTACGTTGCAAAGCGTGCATGTATCTTGATGCGTGCCCTGACTGTATACGCTAATATACGACGAATTAAAGCAGGAAGCTACTTAACAGCTACAGTTTAGCAGGGTGTCAAATGTCACACAACCCTGACAAATAAGACGATGGAGGCGCTCAATATCATTTGCGATTCGTCTTGCCTGTTCAAAGTCCCATCGTTTCCAATGAACAGTTCTGTTAATTGGAAAACTTAAATTTATTTCAAATCAAGAGAACAAGTATAAAACCAGATATTAACAGAATCTATTGGTGGCGAGGATTCATCGAGGACTGTCCAACGATTCTCTCTTCCAATGAAATAATCTATGTGTTCATGGATTTTGGTAGTAACACATAGACCAAGGTCAGGAGATTTGGCATAAAAGTTCCACAAGTAAATTTCAAAACCACTGCTCTTGGTATAGTCACTCGTTGCTATGAGATGGCGCTTTCGAAGGTAGCTTCTCGATTCATACCCCAACCAGTAATGCTACATATATCCATATATTTTAGGCACATTCTATCACAAATATCCCCATTTCGATAGACGATCCGGGTCCACCTTCGGTTGGTATATCTAAAAGTGTATGCCATCAATGGTACACCGTATTTTGATGATACATGAAAAGTCTATTTGTTTGAGGGGCCCTCGGTGGCCGAATGGTCTAAGGCGCTCCGCTGGTGACCGCTAGCCTCACACCGCTGAACTGGCACGGGTTCGAGCCCAGCTGGTCCATGTGTGAAAGTTTGTCAGTTACTTGCCGAAGGGCGGTGGTTCTCTCCGGGTACTCCGGCTTCCTCCACCAACCTAACTGACTGTCACCATATGAGTGTGACATTAAGCCAAAATTCCCTCCCTCCCTATTTGTTTGATTGAACGTTGAGTGACCTGCCTCGATACCTAGTTTGTGGTTTGTCGTTTACGTAATTCTGTGTGATGTCTGTGTGACTTGTGATCCAAGATACGTTGGTGGTCCATGGGGGTGGTTATGACAATTTACTTGATTTTAGGTGGATTTTTACTTCAGTGTGAGGAATGATATCCTCAAAAGAGCAAAGTGGCGCTACTCGAACAGTAGAGATGGGTTTAATATGCAGAGCTCTGGAGCAATGTTGTAGCTAATTCTTTTTACTGTATCGCTTGACATGTAGTAATGAGCCTCTGAAAGCAATCGACCAATTCCACTGGTCAGTTATATCTGAAGAAAATATTAAACGCAACATCAAAAGGGTTGTTATCATTGTGGTTGTCCTGGCTCCACCGAGAACAGAGCTCTGCAAACAAGAGAGGTCAAAATGTGGGAACGGAATTAAGTGACGCAAAAGTGTACAGTTTTCAGTAGCTGCGATGTGTATAGCGACGATCAGCTAGCTGCACGCTTAAACTGGTGAGTGTACTGGATGAATAATTGATTTTTAGCTTTGATGGAATCGCTGACCCAAGTAAAGTTATTGGTGTTAAGAGGTAAGAAATCCGCGGAAAATGCGTCTTAAGATATTCCTTATTCCATTTTCGACAATCACAGCGATCTATACACCTTCGATTTGGAAACATACAGCTAGCCATACACCACCTTGAAACGACTCATGTGTGAAACTGCGAAAATATTCCGCAAACATTGATATAAATGACCACTAATTTCAACGTGTTCGTAAAGCTCAATCCTCGTACTATCGACCATGCAATTCTTCTCAGAAAGAAAGGATCAGAACCTTCCAAAACGATCGTCATTTTATCCGTGTTGTAGACCATCTGAGCGTTCCGTCAATGCTTAAATATCAAAATGTTCCAATGTTCATACTCTCCGCTCTGAATATTTTCCTCAGACGGTAATTATAGGCTCCCTGGTGGAGTAAATCTGAATGGAATGCATATATAATCGCAAAAATATTGCAAACATGAGCAGTGTGACTAACGTCACAGGACCTACGAAGTAGTGTAGGCATTAGGACTCGAACGCGAATTGAACTCTTGGAAATCCCCACCCCCAGTTGAAATCCTGCCTATATTAAGATGGGCACCGCTCAAGTCAGAATCGCCAGTGATTTTCATCAAAAATCACCAGAAATTTTCATCAAAAGTAGGTCAGCTCAGAACTTGTTGGTAACAGTCTCCTAATGCGCCTTCATTCCAAAAATAAATAACGATCGCCGATTTAATTTTACAATTTTTTAACTAAAGGAAACAGATTGAATAATAAAAAGTTCAGTAGATTTCAAGCTTTACGTGTGAAAATACATTTACATCTCTTTAATGGTTTTCAGTGCCCTTGTCCAGGATCAAAACAACTTTTTGAATCGCATTATTTTCCCAACAATACAACACATTTTTATATATAGTACTATAGTAGAAAGGTAGCATTTATGTAGTTTACGGTAATTCAACTCAAGACCAACACCTTCTCAGCACAAGATAATAATGATTCTATGTCATTCTCCTGAGCATAACCGGTACAAAGACGAATAAATAGCGTCTCTACATCACGTTGTTATCTAGATATATGAGACAACACATTTTGGGTATCGGCAATCTGATGAATGTACTATTCCGGTATTCTTGTTTCACATTATATTCTATGACGGTTGATCGGTGATTTTCTTCATTGATAAACATTAAACCACCTCAGCTTCGTTGTGTGAATCGGAATTGCATTGCTGTGACACACCACCACACTCCGTGGCAGTGATTCTGTATCCCCTAATCAAGGAATCAAAGTGGATCAAGATTTGAAATGACAAGAAAAATTTAGACATATTTTGTTTACACATCTAATTTTTTGTTTAAATTATATCCCAGTGTGATATATAGTCAATATTCAAGAGGTACAAAAAAAACCTCAAAGTATGTTCTCATATTTTCACATTATGATCAAAGTTACTTTATCTAGTTAAATTCTACCCAAATAAAATAAATTAAGACCCTTTAAACATGCCGTCATGGCTTTGTTTCACCCTCAGTAAACTTTTATCATTGTTGCTCACACAGACTAATCTGAAGGATGATACCACATCTTTCTTTCTCCTGCTGGGTTATTGCACCAGGCTGACTTAATTGGTTGATGTAGGATATTTCACAACCAGTGGGAAATTTGACCTGAATTTGAAGCCTGATGTGGTGTGTGATGAAATGTTTGGATGTGAAATAGGATACAAGTTAAAGGCTACAGTTTACATCTATAACAATATACTGAATTGTGTGTATTGAGGCTGGCAAGTTGGTGATAGCAGTGTATATAAATGCACTAACAAATGATGGAAAATTAGCAGTTCCTATTTCATACATGATAATATAGCCCACCAAAACGTTTACACTTAGATTGGCTATGACCAGGAGTTCGGTGCGCGTCGGAGTCCTAATGCCCACCCTACTTCGGATGTCGGATAGCACAGTGGTAAATTTAACAGACCTATGACAGAAGGTAAATATACGTTTTCATTACTATGCTTATTGCATCAGCTTGCGCTTTCAGCTTGGGACCTTCGTCTATTAGACTGAATTCACTCATTTATCCATTGATTAAATGGGCCCCGTTTACACAAAGTCTTGACCGGGCTCAAAGTCGCTTAACTTCGCTGATTTTACCAGAACCGGTGTGTCATGATATGCCGTATCAGGGAACCTTCAAAAGTCACAGTGAAACATACAGCCAAGGGTTCCCGATGGGCATGCCGGTGCATTCGCTGAGCCATCAATAAATAATATAAAAAAAATAATTATAAATCCAATTTTCATCAGAATTCGGTCAGCTCAGAACTTGCTGGTAACAATGTCCTAATGCATGTTCATGCCAAAAATCAAGGTTCTAATGTCAACGGTTCTCCTTATTTTGCCGACGAAAGGATTCGGATGGACTGACTCACTCACTCATTACCGGACAATTTGCGATCTGTAGCCTACTTCGTAGGAATATGCTTTAAAACTTACAGGTTTCTACCACAGCTAGCCGAACGTCGCTATACACCTTTGCAGCCATTAAAAACATGGCAGTGTGACTATGCGTCACAGGACCTACGAAGTAAGGTAGGCATTAGGACAGGCACTGAGCTCTTGGCAATCCCACCCCCCCACCCCGCCCCAAGTTGAAATCCTGCCTATATTAAGATGGGCACATGCAGCCCAAGTCAGAATCACCAGAGATTTTCATCAAAAATCACCAGAAATTTTCGATTAAAACACTATTGAATATTTTGTTGAAGATTAAAAGTGATGGGATTGAATGAATAGTTTACCAGCTACTGTGCTGATGTGAATCTGTGACACACCAACACACTCTGTGGCAGTGATTCTGTGACACACCAACACATTCCGTGGCAGTGATTCTGTATCCCTTAATCAAGGAATCAAAATTTGAAATGACAACAAAAATTTAGACATAATTACACATGTAATGTTTTTGTTTAAATTATATCCCAGTGTGATATATAGTCAATATTCAAGAAGTACAATCAAAGTTACTTTATCTAGTTAAATTCTACCCAAAGAAAATAAATTAAGACCCTTTAAACATGCCGTCAATGCCAGATGTTTTTGGCAAAAACAAAGCCTCCTTGAACAACCTATCTTTATACAGGAAATTCTTAACCCAGAAAATACCATTCTCTCTCAAAAGAAAACAATTTACGCCAGGAAGGCCTTTTTTATTAAGCTAATTTTGTTAGGTAGGGGCCTACTTAGATTCAATAATTGTCATGAAATTTAATTGGTTATATCTTAATTGCAACTATGTTTGTTCCTCAAACCTGACATGCTTGAGCTATGTACATGTATAACACACTTTCATTTGAGAGTCCAGACATTCCACCATTCATGTGAACAAATTGTACTAAAGATGGAATAATTAAATTCACACTACCCATTTCTACAGTATCAGTACTATGTTACTATCTGTAGCAGTTGAAACCCAGTAAAACTTAAACAATTAAAACCAGTAAAGAAATTTGTCTGTTGAATAACAGAAAATATGGTATGGAGATTTGAATGAGTAAACTACTAAACAAATGCGAAATTTAACAATATTAGGTAAAATTACAATTATTAAATCAGCTGCCCTGTCTAAGCTTACTCACCTTTTCCTTGCCTTGCCAAACCCCCCAGAACACTTTGTCAAAGAACTCAATTCAACTTGTTCAAATTTATTTGGAATGGAGGTAGTGACAGGATTCAAAGAAGAATAATAACTCAGGATTACAATAGAGGTGGGCTGAGGATGGTTGATGTTTCCAACTTTATTCATAGTCTAAAAATTTCTTGAATGAAAAGATTACTTTTGGAGAAATAGAAGTGGAGCAATCTCATTTTTGTGGAAGTTTCAGACCCAATTTTATTATTTGACACGGGTAATGAATATTTAAAACATTGCATGGAGACTATAACAAACCCTTTCTGGAAAGATGTATTTAATGCTTGGTACTTATGTCAAAAAAAGATGCAACCCAAGTCAGTAAAGAACTTTGTAGACGAACCTTTGTGGTACAATAGTAACCTAAAAGATTCTGGGTTTTTCGTAAAAAATTGGTATCAGAACAGAATTAGGTATATCCGAGACATCATCACCAATAAGGGTGAAATTATAGCTTTTCATGACTTCAAAGACAAATATGGTGTAAATGGAACAATCTTAGATTATAGGCGCCTGGTAAACAGAATACCGGAATCTTGGAAACAAGAGCTCCGCAAAAACAAGTTAGAAGTAGAAATCACTGTATATATACCTGTTCTTGGAAGGGCCAGGGAGTGTTTGGTAAGGCAAGGAAAGGGTTGTAGATTGTTCTATGATACCTTAAATGCTGGGGCTGA
>JAVTVY010033904.1:0-13920 GCA_036873755.1 Hanleya hanleyi
TTTCTATATCTACATTATCTATATACAATGTACACATCAGCTGAGGTGTAAAACTGCTGATGCATGAACAATTAATACATCAAACTGAAGCTTCACATAAGTAATATATATAAACATGATAAAAACGCTATGTATTTTCATATAAAAATAGAAGCCTATTAAACATTAGCAGATCGATAAGGAAGTGGTTGTTAATTCCAGTTGAACATGTTTCACCTACATGTACATCATTCCTAAACATGTACATAAATTAGTCTCTATGCTAAAGTATCTAATAATTATATAGTTCACTTCAAAACACATGTTAGAAGCAGGTTCCAACAAATATTCTCACGGTAGTTGAATTGTTCAAACTGTTCACAATTGGGTTGATCTTGAAGATGTTTGTAACCTTGGTAACAGAAAGTGTCCAGTCCTTCAGCCCAAGTGTTTATTTACTTGAGTTGGAAGGTGGACCAAAAGCAGTTCTAAGCAAATGAACAAGAAGTCTGTAACATTAAATTAGACTAGCTGGATGGCACTGACACTTGTTACTACAACACTAGATTCTCTACACATGGAAGATAAGATGTGGAATCGACAAGCAGGGGATCATGGGTGAGACTAATTATGTACATTTCAGAGGTTGGGTATTTGAATTCCAGCATCAGTTCATTTCCTCGCTCGATGCATAACTTGATTAGGTGGTGGCCAGTACATTCCAGCTAGTCTAATCTAAGGTTAAAGACTTTTATTTAATATACTTCTGATAAAAGTTATTGAATTATCAGCATGATCAGAGACCTTACTCCTTAGTCTGTATACACGTATGAGTATCATACTGGTATTGTGACAATGTACATCAGGAGCCTGATATGTTAAGTATGAGATGAGAACATGCGAGTCTCATGTACATCTACATTCTACACATACAGTTATGTTATGTAAATCACTTAAAACTTTCTTAATTAAGAAAAACAATGTACTGACTTATAACGGAGTAAATGATAAAGCAAAGATATCTGCATGAAAAGGATTAATAATATAGGTTTGCTTATTTTTCCAAATTCTGCAGAAAATGTTTATTTCTCTCATCGAAGAAAACTTTTCTTGAGCACCACACGAGATAAATATTCTTAGATTTTCTTATTTCATAACTTTTGCCCAAGAAACAATTTCTTACATAGCAAATATAGTTTCTTAGCTAATAATTTTTAATAATTTCCCAGATCAGTATGGGCTGGATCATAAACTCTGTACGTCTTACATCTGTTTTGTAGTGTTGAACTGTTCATGGAAATATAATATTTATAAAAAATATAATAGATTGAAAGCCTGCATGCTTTTCTTTTTTTAAATTTTATTTCATTTTTTATTTTTTTACTAATTTGGATGGAGCACCTTTGTGGAGTAACTAAAAAGTAAAGCCAGTTTTGGTAGAACAACAACCTACAAGTACACCAAGAATAATAGAACTATATTTAGAGCATTTAGTATGTTTTAGACACTGTGATTATGTGTACTACAAATATGATAAGAAAGCTCGGTTAATTAGCTGCTGGGCAAACACTCGGAACAGGAAATAGCTTTGCCAATCAATAATTCATCAGTCACACTATTATGCACTTTTTGCTCATTTAATTCACTTCATATTAGTAATCTGGTTATTATAGAGCACCTGCGAACCTGTTAAACTTGATATATAGTAGCACTTAACATTTAACCTAATGACAGTCTTCAAGGAATCTTTCTTAACAAGTCCATAAGGACACAGTCACACAAACCATCAAGCCTCAGGTGGATTAATAACATTTTAGCTGCTGGAATTATTTATGTTTTTTTTTTAAACTTATTTTGTCACCTGAATTCTGCAGGTGTTCCTTCAACAGCAGGTCACACTGGCAGACAAGAACAAAGAAGAGGACTTCAAATAAGCTATCATAGGAGGACCTTAGTGATTGGTTGTCATTGTTTGATGATGAATTATCAACAATGATTCCCTTTTCTGTGTTTTCTTCTAAATATTGGAACTGAGTGTCATTCTGTACAAGGAAATCCAAACAAACTGCATTACTGGAATCCGCAACATAATTGTATGGCAAGCCAAAGTGCATCGGAAATTCAGTGACAATTTTCGATATCGGAAATAGAATTTCCCATATATCGGGAATTCAATTTCCGATATCGGAAATAGAATTTCCCATATCGGAAATTGTCACCGAATTTCCGATATCGGAAATGAAAGCTCTGGAAGCTTTACAAAACCTAGGGGTGCATTCCACACCTAAATCTGAATCTGAATCTGAAACTTAAATGATGTGTGGCTAAAAACAGGCATGGGTTCGGATCTTCGGCCATAAATAGCTTTAAAATCTTTTAACAAAAATCTTGTAAACGTATATATTTTCTAAATCGGCACACTCGTGCCATTATTTCAGGAGGCTTGTGAGCTATTGAAATTGAAAACGAAAGACGTGCAATCCTCCTTAACCCTTCAACTCCATAAAATATTTGAAAATGTGTCAAATTCTACCCGCAACCCAGTGAAAACGTATGAAATGATTTTCTTTTTATGTATGTTAAAGTGTTTCCCGTCCAAAGCACAATATAAAATGGCGAAAAAAACGGGGTCGACCTACTCGTTTTTTGTAAAATTTTATCGCCATAAAGGAATCATCATTTTCGCTTCCCGAAATTTTGGTTCGCCAGATATTCAATTTCGGACACGATTAACTCTGTAGTGGCGAGTGGGTGCGATCAACAAGCAATTGTTATATCCTCGTTTGGAGAAATGGTTACGTCCAGCAGGGTGATACTTTAGATATCAGTTGGTAGAAAGGTAAGAAGAATTACCTTGCTGTCAAAATCGGGCGACCTTCCTTATTATAAAATTAGGGAGGGACCACTTTGTACAAAACCGTGGCAAGTGCACCATAGAGTTGCAATTCCCGATATCGAAAATTGAATTTCCGATATCGGGAATTGAATTTCCGATATCGAGAATTGAATTTCCGATATCGGGAATTGTCCCCGAATTTCCGATATCGGAAATTGCAATTCCCGATATCGGAAATTCAATTTCCGATATCGAAAATTCTAATTTCCGATATCGGAAATTCAATTTCCGATATCGAGAATTCAATTTTCGATATCGGAAATTGAAGGTCATGAATTTCCGATATCGGAAATTTTAATTCCGATATCGGGAATTCAATTTCCGATATCGGAAATTCTCGAATAAAAAGCACTTTGGCTTGCCATATAATTGCGGCACACAAATTTTGATTGACATTTTGGCGCACAAAATTTCAGCACAATGTGAAGGGTACTTAGGACATTTCTGCATGCAACATTTTGGCAACCTTTTTTTTTCCACATCTGCAGTTAGCAATTTATGCCATTATAAAAGGACCTTTTAATGGGGCAAAAAGCTATATTCCAGTGAAACCTGTGAATACTCGGTATTACCAACCAAACTCTAAATACTGACATTATCTAGGTTCCCAATACTTAAAGAAAAGGTATTTTGAACCTTGATAAACCAGAACCCTATCAAAACCGAACCTATAATCTGGTCCCAAGCATGGTCAGTTTACAGAGGTTTCACTGTACTTGACTATTGTCATCTCAGACAGTCACTGACTTTTGTCATCTCAGATAGTAATGGACTACGGTCATCTCAGATAATCATTGACCTGTCATCTCAGATAGTCATGGACCATTGTCATCTCAGATAGTCATTGACTTTCGTCATCTCAGATAGTAATGGACTACGGTCATCTCAGATATTGTCATTGACTTTTGTCATCTTAGATAGTAATGGACTATGGTCATCTCAGATAATCATTGACCTGTCATCTTAGATAGTCATGGTCTATTGTCATCTCAGATAGTCATGGGCTATGGTCATCTCAGATAGTCATGGTCTATTGTCATCTCAGATAGTCATGGACTATTGTCATATCAGATAGTCATGGACTATGGTCATCTCAGATAGTCATGGACTATGGTCATCTCAGATAGTCATGGACTATGGTCATATCAGATAGTCATGGACTATGGTCATCTCAGATAGTCATGGGCTATTGTCATCTCAGATAGTCATGGACTATGGTCATATCAGATAGTCATGGGCTATTGTCATCTCAGATAGTCATGGTCTATTGTCATCTCAGATAGTCATGGACTATTGTCATCTCAGATAGTCATGGTCTTTTGTCATCTCAGATAGTCATGGGCTATGGTCATCTCAGATAGTCATGGACTATGCTCATCTCAGATAGTCATGGGCTATTGTCATCTCAGATAGTCATGGACTACGGTCATCTCAGATAGTCATGGGCTATGGTCATCTCAGATAGTCATGGTCTATTGTCATCTCAGATAGTCATGGACTACGGTCATCTCAGATATTGTCATTGACTTTTGTCATCTTAGATAGTAATGGACTATGGTCATCTCAGATAATCATTGACCTGTCATCTCAGATAGTCATGGTCTATTGTCATCTCAGATAGTCATGGACTATTGTCATCTCAGATAGTCATGGTCTATTGTCATCTCAGATAGTCATGGGCTATTGTCATCTCAGATAGTCAGGGTCTATTGTCATCTCAGATAGTCATGGACTATTGTCATCTCAGATAGTCATGGTCTATTGTCATCTCAGATAGTCATGGGCTATGGTCATCTCAGATAGTCATGGACTATGGTCATATCAGATAGTCATGGACTATGGTCATCTCAGATAGTCATGGACTATGGTCATCTCAGATAGTCATGGACTATGGTCATCTCAGATAGTCATGGACTATGGTCATATCAGATAGTCATGGACTATGGTCATCTCAGATAGTCATGGGCTATTGTCATCTCAGATAGTCATGGACTATGGTCATATCAGATAGTCATGGGCTATTGTCATCTCAGATAGTCATGGTCTATTGTCATCTCAGATAGTCATGGACTATTGTCATCTCAGATAGTCATGGTCTTTTGTCATCTCAGATAGTCATGGGCTATGGTCATCTCAGATAGTCATGGACTATGCTCATCTCAGATAGTCATGGGCTATTGTCATCTCAGATAGTCATGGACTACGGTCATCTCAGATAGTCATGGGCTATGGTCATCTCAGATAGTCATGGTCTATTGTCATCTCAGATAGTCATGGACTATTGTCATCTCAGATAGTCATGGTCTATTGTCATCTCAGATAGTCATGGGCTATGATCATCTCAGATAGTCATGGTCTATTGTCATCTCAGTTAGTCATGGGCTATGGTCATCTCAGATAGTCATGGACTATGCTCATCTCAGATAGTCATGGGCTATTGTCATCTCAGATAGTCATGGTCTATTGTCATCTCAGATAGTCATGGACTATGGTCATCTCAGATAGTCATGGACTACGGTCATCTCAGATAGTCATGGGCTATTGTCATCTCAGATAGTCATGGATTATGGTCATCTCAGATAGTCATGGGCTATTGTCATCTCAGATAGTCAGGGCTATTGTCATCTCAGATAGTCATGGTCTATTGTCATCTCAGATAGTCATGGACTATTGTCATCTCAGATAGTCAGGGCTATTGTCATCTCAGATAGTCATGGTCTATTGTCATCTCAGATAGTCATGGGCTATTGTCATCTCAGATAGTCATGGACTATTGTCATCTCAGATAGTCATGGTCTATTGTCATCTCAGATAGTCATGGACCATTGTCATCGCAGATAATCATGGCCTATTGTCATCTCAGATAGTCATGGTCTATTGTCATCTCAGATAGTCATGGACTATTGTCATCTCAGTCATGGGCCATGGTCATCTCAGATAATCATGGGCTATTGTCATCTCAGATAGTCATGGACCATTGTCATCGCAGATAATCATGGGATATTGTCATCTCAGATAGTCAGGGGCTCAGGGCTATTCTCATCTCAGATAGTCATGGTCTATTGTCATTTCAGATAGTCATGGACTATTGCCATCTCAGATAGTCATGGGCTATTGCCATCTCAGATAGTCATGGACCATGGTCATCTCAGATAGTCATGGTCTATTGTCATCTCAGATAGTCATGGGCTATTGTCATCTCAGATAGTCATGGTCTATTGTCATCTCAGATAGTCATGGGCTATGGTCATCTCAGATAGTCATGGACTATTGTCATCTCAGATAGTCATGGACCGTGGTCATTGCAGATAATCATGGGCTATTGTCATCTCAGATAGTCATGGGCTATTGTCATCTCAGATAGTCATGGACCATGGTCATTGCAGATAATCATGGGCTATTGTCATCTCAGATAGTCATGGGCTATTGTCATCTCAGATAGTCATGGGCTATTGTCATCTCAGATAGTCATGGGCTATTGTCATCTCAGATAGTCATGGTCTATTGTCATCTCAGATAGTCATGGACCATGGTCATCTCAGATAGTCATGGGCTATTGTCATCTCAGATAGTGACTATTGTAAGCATTGTATTAAGAAGCCAATTCTCCAAAGTATTCTGCCCACATTCAGCCCTGAAAGTTTTACATTTGGATTGTTCCACAATATGTGCAACAGAAATTGTCCTTCACTTTTTTTTAGTTTTTTTTTAATTGAGTTAAAAAGCAGCAAGGTGACTGAATTATTTAAGACATAATTACCATACATTAATAGAAATAGTTCTGTGGCATTGAATAAAGACTTAAGATTTGGGGTGAGGGGTAATCCATCACTTTCATCTGACAATTAATGTAGGACATCATGTACATGTATAATCTATATTAATTTTATCTATATATAAAACTGTCATTTACATAGCATCTACTGACAAGTGTCCATAATACAGCCACAAAGATGCAAGTACTTACCTGACGCTGGTAGACCTGAACAGCTGATAACACTGCTGATTCAAACTTCTGTCAAGTCTATGTAAACAGACTCAACCACAATTATCTTAATAAACCCCCATCACATATATCTAATTTTATCTTTCTCAGTACAAGGGCAGAAGGTTCATGATCTTACGGGGAAGGTATAAATAGATACATCTAGACAAGTATTAATATGACTGATGTCATTGTCCCCATTTGAATGCATCTAGCAGGCATATGTACTTACTGTACATTTAGCTAGTCTTTGTCTTTTCATTACAAAAGTTAATTATCGCTCTTTCTTGTACGATATTACGGCAACAGAGTAATAACTACTTATCCCTGTGATGGGGTGTGGGAAGGAGGGCTACCCATGGACTATAAATACATGTACCGGTACAAACACATCTGACCTGAAATATAAATCTATTTGGCTTATTAGTTTCATTTTGCATTATTATACTGAAAATTATTATGTTTTTGGAGTAGTTCTACATTTCTGGAATTATCCAGGGCCCTGAACATGCTGAAATGATTATAAATTAATAAATGGAAATAAATATGTTTTGTGCATTAACAGGTGGCTTGCATTAAAATATTAGCGCTACCAAAACAATATATGAAATGATGGTACCCTGGTGATATACATTCGCAAACACAATGCAAACAGTCGACCTGATAATGAACTCAACACATTAAATCGATCATAAATTGAATGCAGCATTTGTCTGCAGCATCTTTCATTCTCTGCATCCCTTTCATTTCCTGCACCGTTCATTGATTCTGCGAAAATTCTACATTTCCTGTTCCGAAAAACAAGACAATATACCCCGTATAAATAGGCTAATATATGGTGTAGATGAGGGGCAGCTAACGTCACAGACCAATGAAGATCGTCAACTGACATCTAGACTGCCCAGTGACACTAAATAAACACGTCTCACCTGTCAAAACCAGCCACAACAAAAGGAATCCCTATCTGCCTTTCTCAGCCCCCAAATTTCATTCGGAAGCATTCGGCTGTTTCCGATTAAAGCGATTTAACCTCGGAGTAGAAGCTACACTTCGAGTGAGTTATAATATGAACTCGTACCGGTAGTAATATTCACGCATTGAAATAACAGACGTTATCAAGGGCCCCTTGTACATTATTTACAACTCAGTATGATATTGATGCCTATGACTTAAAACGATAGGGTCTGTAGAAGAACGTTGATATTTAATGAAAGTAAAGAAGCCGATTGGTACCGGTATCGATAGATGTTCATTTGCTATTTTCTAAAACCCGGGTTATTACAGATATCAATCAATCAATAATTCTTTATTTTCAAACATGAATACATACAGAAAATGCTAAAACTAAGATACAATGTCTAGTCCAATCTCATACTCGTATCGTAATTGACTTTGTAGTACAGATTCAGATTCAGATTCGTTTATTGGCGCAAACACAAATCACATTGGTTAAGGCCAGTAACAGTATTACATGGATAGTCACACATGTCCAGCTAATCATATCGTAGTAAGTTATATCGTCTATATGGCCGAAATAGCGCTGAACGCGACGTTAAACCCAAACTCACTCACCCGTAAATGTAGTATACAATTTCAGATAAGTCATGCTGGTAACCAATCCAGGCAAACCAATATGGTAAAGCAGGGGAATACCATCTAGACGTGACGCTATGAAAAATTCGTGCGAAATGTTCGCCGATATTCTACGAGATCCCATAATAAGTCAGTTCTGCTTTTTACCACTCAGCCCATAGGGCTGTGGGGTCTTGTCGTTGCCATGTACGTACGTCAGTCCGTCCGTCAACATTTTCTTGTCCGCTGAATATCTGTAGATCTAAGAAGTCAAGCCTGACCAAACTTTGGTGAGAGCTTCCTGAATGTTCACTGATGAAATGATTAGATTTTCAGATAGCTATGATGATTTCATGATTTTTAATTATTTTTTTATTATTATTTATTGATGGTTCAGATTTTGCACTGTTATCTATGCCCATCAACATGTCCTTGTCCGCTGAATATCTGCAGATCTATCAAGTCGGGCCTGACCAAACTTTGGTGAGAGCTTCCTGAATGTTGACTGATGAAATGATTAGATTTTCAGATGGCTATGATGATTTCCTGATTTTTAATTATTTTATTTATTATTTATTGACGGCTTAGCTTTTGCACTGTTATCTATGCCCATCGGGAACCCTTTGTTGCATGTTTCATTGTGACTTTTGAAGGTTCCCTGATACAAGAAAGCCTGGTTCATTCAGGATTCAAGAAAATCATTGGATGGAATTCCCCCCCCCCCCCAGTAGTATACAATACGTAAATTGGCGTAATAGCGCCTCACTGCGCATGCGCAGAACCTTGTGTGACGTCATAAGTGTGCGCAGAAAAAAAAAATGGGGCGGTATTGGGGCGGTGTGCGCATGCGTGATGTGTGGGAGGTGGGTACAAGATGGCCGCGAGTGTCAGTGAGTGCAAGATGTGGGAGGTGGGTACAAGATGGCCGCGAGTGTGAGTGAGTGCAAGATGTGGGAGGTGAATACAAGATGGCCGCGAGTGTGAGTGAGTGCAAGATGTGGGAGGTGGGTACAAGATGGCCGCCAGTGTGAGTGAGATGTGGGAGGTGGGTACAAGATGGCCGCGAGTGTCATGATGTGGGAGGTGGGTACAAGATGGCCGCGAGTGTCATGTGTGGGAGGTGGGTACAAGATGGCCGCGAGTGTGAGTGAGTGCAAGATGTGGGAGGTGGGTACAAGATGGCCGCCAGTGAGTGGAAGATGTGGGAGGTGGGTACAAGATGGCCGCCAGTGTGAGTGACATGTGGGAGGTGGGTACAAGATGGCCGCCAGTGAGTGGAAGATGTGGGAGGTGGGTCCAAGATGGCCGCCAGTGTGAGTGAGATGTGGGAGGTGGGTACAAGATGGCCGCGAGTGTGATTTGGTGGGAGGTGGGTACAAGATGGCCGCCAGTGTCAGTGAGATGTGGGAGGTGGGTACAAGATGGCCGCGAGTAGTAAAATGTATAAAAGGAGTCTATTTTTAGGGAAAGGGGTGTATTCAATCTGACTTACCTGACCTGACTTGATCAGCCAGCCAGCCAGCCAGCCCTCCTACCTGCCTGCCTTCCTGTCTGCCTGCCTGCATTCTGCCTGTGTGGAATGCATGTCCTGACTTGGTTCTGGGTTTTTTCCATCACGGTTGTGCGCAGGTGTATGACGTCACTTTCGGTCTGCGTGAATCGGGCGTGACCTGGGACTATGGGATGCATGTACTGACTTGGTTCTGGGGTTTTTCCCTCACGGGGAGGTCACGTGATCAGTTCAAGGTCATATCCATTTTTATCGATATGTCAACTCCACACCCAGTCCATTAAATGCTCCTTCACCTATGCTTCAATTTGATACCTCACTCGACCTGTGGTGTGAGTGAGTGCAAGAATGTATTCATCCGCGGTGATGCAGTCATGTCTGGCGGTGATTCGGTCTCGGGAAAAAGCTTCCTTGCCCAATGGGCTGATTGTTCGGCCGCTGAGTGGTTCTATTTCTCGACCGCTGATTGGCTCTTTTTTCTCGACCGCTGATTGGTCCACATGGAACTGCCCATCTTTCCCAGGTTCATGTAGAATCCCCTTTTTGTGCTCAAGCTCTGACTATAGCGATGCCGCAACATTGTCCCATTGGACATTGGACCGTCTGACCTGGAGGTCACCCTTTGACCTTTTGACCCGCGTCCGCCCGCGCGCGCGCACTACCGGGAATGACGCGCACTTCCGGAGAACGCGCGCGCGCGCTGCGGCCGGGGCGGGGCGGGGCGGGAAAAGGTGCCGGAGGTTGAACATACGGATGTGTAAGGGGAAACATTAGGAACTCTTCTATGTTTGGAGGTAATTTCAGTGAAAACCCCGGAAGTGACGTCACAACCCCACGTGACCTGCGCAACAGAATGGATACGACACCCTAGTGTAACTCCCTCACCTAGGCTTCACATGGATACCTCACTAGCTTCAATAAACTTTCATACCCTTCGGCCACCGCGTATGCACAGAATGACGCTATTTCAAATCCGCTAGTCCAGGCAGATGCCCCTTCACCTAAGCTTCACTTTGATACCTCACTCGATCTCATTGCACCAGTAGTAACTCCCCTAGCTCCCAACACGGCTATTTCCATACCCTTGGGCCCCCGCGCATGCGCAGAATGACGCTATTTCAAATCCGCTAGTCCAGTCTATCAGATGCTCCTTCACGTCACCTTCACTTTGATACCTCACTCGACCCCATTGGACCATTATTGGCTTCGCTAGCTCCAAAACGGCTATTTTCATACCCTCGGGCCACCGCGCATGCGCAGAATGCTGATAGTTCAACCCACACCAGTCCATCAGATGGCCCTTCATCTCACCTTCACATTGATACCTCACTCTGCTCCATCGGGCCACTAGGGGCGCCCCTAACGCCAAAAAGGCTATTTTTAAGATAAACATCAAAATCTGGTGTACGAAGATTTTTTTTATTTTAGAGGTAGTGGGTCGAGTGAGGTATCATATTGAAGCTGACGTGAAATGCTTCACACTGATACCTCACTCGACCCCATTGCACCACTAGGGGCGCCTCTAACCCAAAAAAGGATATTTTGAAGATTACGCATGCGCAGAATGCTGATAGTTCAACCCACCCCCAGTCTATCAGATGCGCCTTCACGTCACCTTCAATTTGATACCTCACTCGAACCGATTGCACCATTAGGGACGCCTCTAACCTCAAAAAGGCTATTTTTGAAGATTGATATTTTTCATATTATCTTCGCGCATGCGCAGAATTACCCTAATTCAAGCCCACACCCAGTCTATCAGATGCTCCTTCACGTCACCTTCAATTTAATACCTCACTCGACCCGATTGGTGCATTAGGGACGTCTCTTAACCTCAAAAAGGATATTTTTGATCTTTTGATCTTTTTGATCTCAATCTTCAATCTTCAAAATACCTTTTTGGGGTTAGAGGCGCCCCTAGTTGTCCAATGGGGTCGAGTGAGGTATCATTGTGAAGCATTTCACGTCAGCTTCAATTTAATACCTCACTCGACCCACTACCTCCAAAATAAAAATAATCCTCGTACACCAGGTTTTGCTATCGATCTGCAGAATAGCCTTTTTGGCGTTAGGGGCGCCCTAGTGGTCCAATGGGGACGAGTGAGGTATCAATGTGAAGCATTCCACGTCAGCTTCAATATGATACCTCACTCGACCCTCTACCTCAAAATAAAATTTTTGTTTACAGTTCAAAACAACTTTTCCATCCGAAGGACGGGTTTTACTTCACATTTTTTTGTTTTGTTTTGAAAATTTTTTTTTTGAAATGTACAAACTTTTACGTGAAGACAATATTCTTTATATATATGTGTACTTCCTATTTCCCGCAGGAATTTATGCAATATCAATTCTTTCCGCAATAAACTTACAATTTTACTGGCAATGAAATTCTCCGTGTCAATTTGAGGTGGATATGAAAACGTACTGACTCACACGTGCAATGGCAACAATTCGCTACAGTGTAATGAAATGTGTTCATTTTTTAGGCGCCCGTGGTTTATTAATATGCACACACATATGCTTTTCTAATAGTTCATTGGCTGAACCGCGAGGCGGGGGAAAAAATATTAAACTAATTTCGTCTCGCGCGGAGTGTGTACGGTGAATGCAAGCCAAACAGCTCAGCATGTTATTTTGACTCGATTCATACGCTCGACTCTTCCAAATGGACTTGAAGAAGACGTTATGCGGGAACTGAAATCAATTTCTTGAAACTTTTGCTCACCGTGTGCGCTGAAACAACAACAACAGAGCTGACAGACAATTGAGGCCGTTAGCTCAGCTGATATCTCTCGTGTGCGCCGGTTTATATACCGAAGGAAATATGTGAATTTCGATTAGCATACAAATGCATGGTGTGTTATATCCCACCTAGGAAAAAAACAGCCACAGATATGCATTATACATCCGGGAGTATGGGAGATATGGTATACATCTGGACTAAACTTCTTTTATCAGGTAAGCTAGTACTATACTTGCGTTGAATCGCAACATAGTGACCAAACCATAACAGTTGACAGCTGTAAAAATAGATACCGTGGCATAAATTAGTTGCGTGTCCCAACTAATCTATTGAGAACGTTTTGTTTGATTTTTTGAGAAATATATATTGTTGTGTTCTGAAACTTATGTCACTGGTAAAATGCAATTACTATAGTATTCATTCAAAATATTAGCAAACAACATTCTGTAGAACTATCTGTTTGAAACATTTTCTGTTTTGGGTGTCATTCTCTGGGTTAAATATTGGCGTCAGCCATTGTTGATTTGGATCAGTTCAATACTCGTAGGTTTGATAGGCATTCTTTTCCATTCATGGAATTTTTACAGTTCCACAGTGTCACAAAACAACAATAATGCCATGATGTCACAATAAGACGTTACAAAGGCAATTTCTGCTGTATACAATGGTATAAGGCACCTGTATACAATGGTATAAGGCACCTGTATACCATGGTATAAGGCACATGTATACAATGGTCAGATGTACCTGTATACAATGGTATAAGGCACCTGTATACAATGGTATAAGGCACCTGTACACAATGGTATAAGGCACCTGTATACAATGGTATAAGGCACCTGTATACAATGGTATAAGGCACCTGTATACAATGGTCAGATGTACCTGTATACAATGGTATAAGGCACCTGTATACAATGGTATAAGGCACCTGTATACAATGGTATAAGGCACCTGTATACAATGGTCAGATGTACCTGTATACAATGGTATAAGGCACCTGTATACAATGGTCAAATGTACCTGTATACAATGGTATAAGGCACCTGTATACAATGGTATAAGGCACCTGTATACAATGGTCAGATGTACCTGTATACAATGGTATAAGGCACCTGTATACAATGGTCAGATGTACCTGTATACAATGGTATAAGGCACCTGTATACAATGGTCAGATGTACCTGTATACAATGGTATAAGGCACCTGTATACAATGGTCAGATGTACCTGTA
>JAVTVY010033905.1:0-14498 GCA_036873755.1 Hanleya hanleyi
CTAAAATGAGCTCAACTCTTGGTAACTAGTTGACCTTGAAGCAATAGCTTAGAGCTCACATATCCCACACTGAAATCGGCAATAGTCAAACACAAGAAAATAGTAGTTTTCCTGCAAATGAATTCCTTTCAGATGAGAGAATTTTTCATGAAGGAAGAAGAAAGAGATGAAGTAAACCTTTGTTCTTGAGTTAATAAACAGGTGTGAAGTTCATAAAGGACTCCTCTCCCCGTTAAATTAGTAAATGTATGGTTTTATTTCACAACAGTTTAACTAAATGAAGCGTTTCAAACATGGGAGACAACTCCACAGGACAATACCATATAAATGCAGGGGAAAGAACTTCGAATATTCCAACAATATTCCAACACATTTAGTCAGCTAAGCTCGATTCAGTTTTGGGGAACTGCGACCTAGACCTTTGACAAATTGATCTCATATGTATGGCTCCACTTTGCCATGCGAGTAAGGTATACTCAAAGTTTGGTACCAATCCATACCTTGAAACTAGAGCTATCGCATGGACAACAAATGTTAATGGATGAATGGACAGAACGCAACATCGCATTACACGACCTCATCTTCGACAGGCATATGAAAATGTGACTTTAATGATTTCTTGATTTTGGGGTCACAGTGACCTTGACCTTTGACCTTGACCTCAATTTTGGTACACAACACATCGTCTTCCCTCAATCTATCAATGCACACAAAAATCATGATTTTTAATGATTTCCTGATTTTGGGGTCACAGTGACCTTGACCTTTGACCTTGGCCTAAATTTTGGTACATGACAAACCGTCTCCCCTCAATTTTTCAATGGACACAAAAAATCATGATTTTTAACAATTTCACGATTTTGGGGTCACAGTGACCTTGACCTTTGACCTTGACCTACATTTTGGTATGTGACACATTGTGTCCCCCTAATGTATCTACTGACACAAAATATGTTATTTTTAATAATTTCCTAATTTTGGGGTCAGTGACCTTTGACCTTGACCTAATGGTATGGATCACTTCATTTCCGCCTACTGAATCCACTCACAAAAAATTAGAAATTTTTAACGATTTCCTGAATGGGATACCCCGTAGGGTATCCACTCACCAAAAATTGGAGCTGTGGATAGGAAACTGTCCCAGATATAGACCGGACACGAGAACCGGACAGACGGACAGAAACCGCCATCACATAATACGTCCGCCTTTTGGGCGGGCGTATAAAAATGTGACCTGGTTATGAGACCTACATTCCTTGGGAGTATATTGTGGTAAAATTATGAAGCGATCAGTGAACTTTGAATTTTGCACCCAATTCACTCTTTTTGTGGCAATTTCATACTTCAGGACCTATGTTGTCTGCTTTGGAATGTAGAATAACATATAATATAGCCATTTTCCTGGTCCAAATCGGTTATGGACTGAGATCCAGCCTGGACAAATAAATATATCCCATTCACTTAGGTTTGATAAACAAAGGGCCATAACTCTTGAAAATATAACCGAAAGCAGAGAAACTTCATACTGCACACCAATGGGTCGCTGACCACATATCATGCAAATTTCATACTTGTCCATACAATATTAACCGAGATCCAGCCCTACAAGTCTCAATTCACAAAGATTTGAAGAAAAAAGGGCCATAACTCTTGAAAATATACGCGAAATGTGGAGAAACTTCACGCTGCACAACTACAGGGCACTGACCACATATCCTGCAAATTTCATAATTGTCCATACAATATTAACCGAGATCCAGCCCGGACAAGTCCCAATTCACAAAAATTTAAAGAAAAAAGGGCCATAACTCTTGAAAATATATGCGAAACGTGGAAACTTCACGCTGCACAACTACAGAGCACTGACAACATATCCTGCAAATTTCATAATTGTCCATACAATATTAACCGAGATCCAGCCCGGACAAGTCCCAATTCACGGAGAATTCAGGAACAAAGGGCCATAACTCTTGAAAATATACGCGAAACGAGAAGAAACTTTACGCTGCAAAACTGTGGGGCACTGACCACATATTATGCAAATTTCATACTTGTCCATACAATATTAACCAAGATCCAGCCCGGACAAGTCCCATTCACAGAGATTTCAGAAAAAAGGCCATAACTCTTGAAAATTATACCGGAAAAAGTCAACGCTGCACATCTACGAGGCACTGGCCACATTCCATGCAAGTTTCAATCCTGTCCATCAAATAGTAATCGAGATATTGCGCGGACAAGAAATTCGGACGGACAGACAGACGGACGGACGGACGGACAAAGCGATCGCTATATGCCCCCCTCTAGGGGGGGGGCATAATAAGAGAGACTGCCAGATAAACTGACTTTTACTAGTAATCTGGCCATTGTAGATCAGACTTTCCATACTGTGTCAACACCTATTTCAATAAGGCATTGTTTACCTTGGTGTCCACATTGTGATCATTAATTTTCAGCTAAATCAAGCATAAGCTAAAAGGCTTTGTCCCTATGTAAATTAGTGGCGAATATTTGATTGTTCTCCTCATATCTTAGGGAATTACATCATTGCAACAGCATCCAAGGTGATCTGAAATACATCAAATCAGTCAGCATTCTGTTTGAGCAAAGAGTTATCACCCCTGATTGTGACAGATTATCTCCCCCTGATTGTGACTCCCCGTCCATTCACAAATTGTATTTGTTGTCCACTTTTCAATATTATTATGCATTTATGATTATGTAGATTTTCTTGTCTCGAGCAGTAAGGGAAGGAAGTGAAATTCTAACCTTTTCCTTGAGACGGAGTACAAACATCTGAACTAACAACAGGTCTCGGGCCACAGTTAGTCGAGTCTCTGTCATCTGACGCAAACATAATGACACGATTCCTGCTGCCAGACCACTGGAAAACAGACGACTGCTGCTTAACTGACCAGTGGCATCCAAAGCTGGGGAAGATATTAAACATCAAATGGTGAGAGTACACAATCTGTCAGGACAAATGTCTCTGCCAAAACATTATTAAACATTCATTGGTCATTCCAGTTTGTCTGTATATCACACCCAGCTAGACCATAGCTCACTACAGATAATGCAGTTCTTGAGGGCATTGTGTGTTCAGGTCAGTCTGTCAGCATACAAGTATAACAACATTCAGTGTGAAACTCTGTAAAAGGCTCTCAGTATTGAGATTTCTCATTTAGACTGAATGATAAAATATCTGCAATCAGTGTTTCCACTTAAGATTTTCCACCTTGCACATCGAGTTACTAACACTGCTGTCCATGTGCTCATCATTCGTATTCACTTACTGGTGTCCTCAATACTAAAGTCTTCAGGCTGTCCTCGGGTCAGGTCTAGAAGGACTTGTAAAGCGTGTAGCGACCTGGGAAGGTTCTTTATACTTTGCAGGTAGAATTCCAACTGTTTACTCACTTCTGTGCTATCATTAGATCTGTAAATATAAAATTAGTACAAGTCATTTGAAATGTGTTTTTGAATAACGCCACTGTTATATAATTCTATTTAGTAAAGTTTCTAAGACAATGGCATTGGCAAATATGGTACTAAAGTAACCACAAAACTAAGCTTTTTCAAGAGAAAATTAAAAACAATTAACTCTTCAAAGTCATGAGAAGCTACTGAAATTGTGTTTACATGTTATATTCTCTTATTGTCAGAGCTTTAACCTTCTATTGTCATTTTGACAGCCTCTGACAGATTTCCCAGGAAAACTTGGTGCACATGCACATTCAGTCCTTTTCAAATATGATTGACACCAAAAGCATTTATCTTACTTTATTTTATTTATTTTGGCGATGAATGTCAGGGTTACTGCACAGGTGATCAAGTCTTATACATAAAGCAGCTCCCATAACAACAATAAATAACAAAGATAAAGGGTATACATGCAATGTCAATGAAGTAAAAGTTGAAGCATGTCTAAAATTCACATAAACCACAGAGATGAAAATAAATATGATCCATAAAATTTTCTGTATGAGAGCAATGGCAAATATATCCCAGAATATCTTGGAGAATGTAGTTAATTTAATACATATTAGACCACCTTCCAACTCAATAAAATAAATAATTCAATTACACTGAAGATCACTTTCTTTTGCCAACAAGTTTTGAACAATAAGAAGTGAATGTAATCGGATAATTTCTTCGAATCGGATTCTAAAGTGTGTTTTGAAGACACTGATTATTAGACCATACCTCATTCACAATCATGTACCATGGAGATTACAAACCTGGAGGGACACATGAGATCATCAAGAATCTGCTGTGCTATTATTTCTGGAGACTGTAGTTGATAAAGCTCCTGCTCAAACATGGCCGTCATGTCATCTGTTATATTCTGTCCTATCAGATTGAGGCACTCTAACAGGCGCAGAACATCTTGACAGAGGAGTATATCTGTAATCAGTGAGTGAGTGAATAGGATTTAATGCAACTTTTAATCATTTTTCAGTCATATCACTATGGTGTGCCTACATGACACATAGCAGTACAATTGTCACCTTTTCATAGTACTGCCTCACCAAAGCATTGTGCAGATATGATATTTCACTCAGTCACATTTCTATCCTCTTAATGCTGAGCGACTTTCACTCTAACTAAATACAATTCCACCAGCATATTCAGTATCCGCCCAAACTTGCCTATGATACAGATGTTTTCCAAGGTTCTACTGCATTATTTTAATCATTGGATTTATTAGAGGAACATCATTTACCATCTCCGAGAATCTGCATGTCCATCAAGTCTGTCGGAGAGATCTGATTGGTTGGTACTAAGACTAGCTGCTCGAGGGGATCACATGGTCGGATATAGGTCAGCCCTCCCTGAAACATTAAAAAAAGTACTTGTTCTTCTAAAATTCTCTACAAACCATTATATTTGATTAAATTGAATAGATTTTAGATTTATCAATCAATTCCAGGACACATTTCTCTGTTTATAAGATCTCGAGATAAACTGGTTTTCTCCATACATTTGTGGCTTGACTGACATTTCAAAAATAGGCCCTACATTCCTAGATCATGGAGAAGCTCTGTGATTGGCCAATACTCAGAACATGGAAACGTGTGTGTTGATCCCAGATCTACATGAGTGACAAGTAAAGATGCGAGTTGTTTTGTAGATCTGGTTTTAATCAGATTGTATTTTGGAGAAGTGATGAATACTGATGCAATATCAGGTGGTTTTCATTCAAGATACATGGGAGCCGCCATGCAACACCAGTTTGGCATGTCCAACAATACTAATCTATCAATAAGCTTAAATAACATGCATAATGAAGTCAGTCAGACCCAGTGCTATAATATCCCCTCAAGACCCAGATCTCCTCAAACTGTATATTTCCCTTCTAAGAAAACAACCAGAGATACATATAAGATGTTCAGATGTTATGTCACTATGAAGATTTCCTTGATTATACTAATATATGAACTCACCTATCCAATCAAGCCAACCATCTCTGTGTTGTGAACTCACCTTTCTGATCAAGCCAACCATCTCTGTGATGTGAACTCCCCTTTCTGATCAGGCCAACCATCCCTGTGTTGTGAACTCACCTGTCCGATCAGGCCAACCATCTCTGTGTTGTGAACTCACCTGTCTGATCAAGCCAACCATCTCTGTATTGTGAACTCATCTTTCTGATCAGGCCAATCATCTCTGCGTTGTGAACTCATCTTTCTGATCAAGCCAACCATCCCTGTGTTGTGAACTCACCTTTCTGATCATGGCCAACCATCTCTTTGCTGTGAAGTCACCTTTCTGATCATGGCCAACCATCTCTGTGTTGTGAACTCACCTTTCTAATCATGGCCAACCATCTCTGTGTTGTGAACTCACCTTTCTGATCATGGCCAACTATCTCTTTGTTGTGAACTCACCTTTCTGATCATGGCCAACCATCCCTGTGTTGTGAACTCACTATTCTGATCATGGCCAACCATCCCTGTGTTGTGAACTCACCTTTCTGATCATGGCCAACCATCCCTGTGTTGTGAACTCACCTTTCTGATCATGGCCAACCATCCCTGTGTTGTGAACTCACCTGTCCGATCAAGCCAACCATCTGTGTTGTGAACTCACCTTTCTAATCAGGCCAACCATCCCTGTGGTGTGAACTCACCTTTCTGATCTTGGCCAACCATCCCTGGGTTGTGAACTCACCTTTCTGATCATGGCCAACTATCCCTGTGTTGTGAACTCACCTATCCGATCAAGCCAACAATCTCTGTGTTGTGAACTCATCTTTCTGATCAGGCCAACCATCCCTGTGTTGTGAACTCACCTGTCCGATCAAGCCAACCATTTCTTTGTTGTGAATTCATCTTTCTGATCATGGCCAACCATCTCTTTGTTGTGAACTCACCTTTCTGATCATGGCCAACCATCCTTGTGTTGTGAACTCACCTGTCCGATCAAGCCAACCATCTCTGTGCTGTGAACTCACCTTTCTGATCAGGCCAACCATCTCTGTGTTGGGAACTCACCTGTCCGATCAAGCCAACCATCTCTGTGCTGTGAACTCACCTTTCTGATCAGGCCAACCATCTCTGTGTTGGGAACTCACCTGTCCCATCAAGCCAACAATCTCTGTGTTGTGAACTCATCTTTCTGATCATGGCCAACCATCTCTGTGTTGTGAACTCACCTGTCCGATCAAGCCAACCATCTCTGTGCTTTGAACTCACCTTTCTGATCAGGCCAACCATCTCTGTGTTGGGAACTCACCTGTCCGATCAAGCCAACCATCTCTGTGCTTTGAACTCACCTTTCTGATCAGGCCAACCATCTCTGTGTTGGGAACTCACCTGTCCGATCAAGCCAACAATCTCTGTGTTGTGAACTCATCTTTCTGATCATGGCCAACCATCTCTGTGTTGTGAACTCACCTGTCCGATCAAGCCAACCATCTCTTTGTTGTGACTTCATCTTTCTGATCATGGCCAACCATCTCTTTGTTGTGAACTCACCTTTCTGATCATGGCCAACCATCCTTGTGTTGTGAACTCACCTGTCCGATCAAGCCAACCATCTCTGTGTTGTGAACTCACCTTTCTGATCATGGCCAACCATCCTTGTGTTGTGAACTCACCTGTCCGATCAAGCCAACCATCTCTTTGCTGTGAACTCACCTTTCTGATCATGGCCAACCATCCCTGTGTTGTGAACTCACTTTTCTGATCATGGCCAACCATACCTGTGTTGGGAACTCACCTTTCTGATCAGGCCAACCATCTCTGCGTTGTGAACTCACCTTTCAGATCAAGCCAACCATCCCTGTGTTGTGAACTCACCTTTCTGATCAAGCCAACCATCCCTGTGTTGTAAACTTACCTTTCTGATCAAGCCAACCATCCCTGTGTTGGGATCCGCAAAAATTCCTTTAGGTTTAGTCCCCACCTAATGTTGCAGAAACCAAGATCTAATTATATTGGGCACATTAATTTTTGTTTTAATGTATTGACAAAGGAGATAATAGCAAAAATATCATTCAAAATTTGTCTCCAGATTCAATATGTGAACAAATGGGTGACCCAGAATTCGCTCTTCCTAGATTGATGAATTTGCAGGTATTTCTGCGAACACATCCGTTTTCAAAATGAGGTCAATGCTAAAGCTCATGCAGTGCCCATTTTTACGAACTTGTGTGAGAACAAGTGCCAACATTGGCTTGAATATACACACTGCACAAGATGTATCCTCTGAAACACAAAAATTGTGATTTATATTGCAAAGCGACCTGGACCTTTGATCTTGACATCAATTTTGGTATGTGACATCATCGTCTCCACCTTGTTTATCCACTCATTAAAAAAATTGCACCAGTAGATCTATAGAAAACTTTGACAGATATAAACCGGGCACGAATCGATGGACAAACAGACGGAAATCACCACCACATAAAATGTCCCTCTTTTGGGCAGGTTTATAATAACTGGTCTTATTGCATAATTCAGGTTGATACAGAAATTAGGAAGGCTGGATACAATCCATCAATAAACAATGACTTAACAACATTCAAAATACTTTAAACCGAGATCAGTGAGACCTGGCATGAAAAATTTGGAAAAAGGCAGATTTCACAAATTTCTGTATCATTTACATGTAATTGTATGATTACAAAACTTGCCAAAAATCTGGAATTCTAGATAAATCTGGAGAACTCCAATAACTGTTTAAATGTATAATTTGACCAAGAAAAAATCGGTTAAAGTCAATCATTTTCAATAGGCTTCTAGTTCATTGTCAGCATCATACATGGCATGAATTTGTAATCCTTCAAGAGAAATCATAACAAGGTTCATGGACAGATGGACGAAGGGACAGATAATGCTGATGACAACAACAACAACCCTTCGGCCAGATTTGGCGGAGGGGCATAAGTGAAGACGGCCCAAAATAATCACACCATCCATCCTCTCTCCTTGTTCCTCACCTCGTGATACTGTATACAACAGGAGTAGAACTTGGCCCACTGTTCTAACTGAAGCTGATAATACTCCTCCTCTGGTAATTCATACTCCCCTGCTACAGTCTGAATCTGAAATCACAATATTTTGAAATCTTCACTATGTATAATGAGCTAGCAGGATTCTGCCCAAGAAAGTTCTGAATGCCTGTACAGTTAAGGATGTCCGCTGGTGGTTTTTGGCTTTGGCAGCCATTTTGCCTGTTTTTCCTATTGGGTTATCTCCCTTCCCTAGGTTAAGAGATAGGGATTTCATTTAAAAGCCTTCTAGCCGAGAATTTTGCACAGCAACATCCATCCAATTTGATAAATTTTGATAGACATTGTGATTATCTGCGAACAGATAGAATATAAGAAAAAGTTAAATACTATTTATATGATTTTTCCATGAATATGCTTCAAAACTAAGGCTATTCCCTATGATTTCCGGGTTATCAAATTGAGCATGGGTCAGTCCACTTAATGTTGCCCACGGCTAAACAAGGGTTATGTGTAACCCGGCAGATCGCCGTTTTGGATTTTGTCAATAACATGCAGCTTCGCATAAAGATCGAGCCCTTCAGGTTGCACATCACTGGCAATGACAATACATATTGTTACAAAAATTTGACTTCTTTGAAGTTGGATTGAAAGATGAACTATATTATAAAACTTGAAATAAACATTCAGTGTTCTCATTTCAAGCCGGTAGCCGCCGGAGCTTCGCCGGCTATTTGTTCTATTATCGCCGGGTACTCAGATTATCCCAAGTCATTAATTTACAAATAAACTTTAATAAAGTAATGTACATAATTTCGCTGACGCCCTAAGGAACGAAGGAATCTGAAATTGGATGTCAACGGACAACAAATGCAGCAAAAAAACGCTCAATCTTTCTGCCGTAACAACATGTCACAATGAGAACCGAAAGGATAAAGTTACGTCCACTAATTTACCTGCAAATCCAAATTCCCACGTAAACAGCGCTTTGCACGCGCCCCTACGAGTCTCCTCGAGAAACAGAGCTCTTCGATTAGAGCGCAGAGGTATTTTCACGGATACTATATCTCACGCTGCAAATGCCGCTGAGTGGAGAGCTTACGCACATGATGAAGTTGTAAGAAGGGCAGGTCGTCATGTCGGGGAAACAGACATCACTCCTGACATTTGGATTCGGTAACAAATTACCAGGTTTGTATTTTTATGGTATTTGTATCTAGTATAGTACAAGTCTTGACCAATATCTCAATTTATGCTGTCGAAAATATGATTTACGAGTACCGTTTGATAACACGAAAAGTGGACCATCCGTAATTTGTTACGTACTGCTGGCTTTTTGTAGACGTAAAACACGTGTAATTATCTGACAAGCATACGATCTCGCGTATATAAACTACGCTCATGAGATAATTACAGAAGTATTTTATGGTTAGAATTTGTCTTATTATTGAAGATGATAGATCTTATTTATAACAGGTTAGGGACAGAAGCCAATGTGGGGCATGATTGATACCCCAAGTCAGGTATTATACAATTATTACATTGAAAATTACATTTTATTGCAATACATTACAAACACCATAGTTATAAAGAACACCATTGTTGTAATATAATCCTTACAAAACCCTATTCCACCAACTGCCCACCTACTTTTGGACCACCCTGTATAATCAACTCAAGTGAAAGTCTGTTTAGAAAATCTGAAAATCACAGATATTTCACCCCTAAGTTTACAGTTTGCTACCTAAGTCTTAAACCTGCTTTAATTAATGCCATTAATCCCTTATTAATTGCACAATCAAACGTAGAAAACGGAAGTTTAAAAGAAAAAGTTAACTCCCCTAGGAGAAGAGTTGTCCGCCCCCAGGAGAGCTCTCCACTCAAATCCAGCGCGGTCACTATATAGGCGACTGTAGCCTCATTTCTCATCCTCTTTCTCTTGTTTGCTCGAGCAGTGCACATCTAGGGAAGTATTCAGAGGCAATCTTTCAACATTGGTTGTTGTTGTCTCGCTGGTGTAATATCCTTTATCAAGTATTGTTTTGTTATTCATTCGGAACTTACTGTATTATTATGTCTGAAGTTCCGACTGGTATTCCTTGCCGTACGTGCGGGAAAAATTTATCCCCTTTAGACGCCCACTCGGCTTATTTTTCTTGTAAAAATTTATGGTACCGGGCGTTCCACGTGCGCGGAATGTGTATTATGGAATCCGACGGCTTGGAAGATTTATGCCCAAGTCCGTCGTGTTTTTCTGTTACATGCTTGTGATGACTCGTCTATGTCGGAGATCGACAGACGGGCCTTAGAAATTTTCTTTGGTCAATGTTATGTAGTGTAATGAGATCTTGACCAAGCTGGTCAAGACCCAGAGGCTCCCGTGTCAGTTTGTAAACCATCAAGCGGTACCCTCCTACACGATGATAATTCCAGGTTGCTAGTCAGTTTGACCCGGTTCGGAGTCTCTTTGTCTAGGGTCGATCCAAAACCCGTTTCTTTGTTACGCTCAACAAAGACCAGGCGGTTGCCTGGCCATTCTGTTGTCTCCGACAAACAAAAGAATTCTTTGCCTCAGGTTCCAATATCTTTCAGTCACCACATGTTTCTTCTAGAAGGAAGAAAACAAATTAACTGTAAATCTACATAGTTTATTTACGTCGCTAAATATTGGTGTTGGCGGAGATTTTAAATTCCCTTGAAATGATCGTCTAACGATGTTTTTCTAGAAGTCATTATGGAATTCTCATGTGTAACTAATGACACAGCTCCCCGGGAAATACGGCGCCCAACATTCTGTTTTGTTCGGTCGGTATGTGAGCCCATTGTGTTGTACTCTAAACGAACAGGTTTGTGTTTCGTCATGATTTTATCCATTAAATTGTTGTATAAATCTTTACCAAGAATGTGAGTACGACCCTTGTGTGACGCGGGAGGTTCGTCTTTCTCCGCCGGGGAAATACGATTCTTTATAAGCCGTCCGTCATTGTCCATGTTGTTGTTGTTGTTTCGGACTTTGGTAGTTCGTTACTTCATGCATTCAATTATTTGGTCCTACCAAGAAGGTAATCTCTTGTTATATCAACTATTATTATGTAATTGTGATATCCTGTCTTCAAGAGAGAACTTATGGGGTTTTATTCTGCCCCTCATGTTTATGTGTTTGTTGTTTTTGTGTACGTAACCACAACTCAACTCGATTAAACGATGCTATAATAATAACGTAATGGATGTTACGGGACTTCAATGCTACCACTGTTTGTTGCATTTTAATGAGCGTCTTTGCTGATCTCTTTGTGATTAGGTCGATCTACAAAGGGATCTCCTGTTGGTTATCGTGAGTATGCAATCCGATTACCCACTGTTTATTATGAAACTGTGTTATGCCTTGGTATACAACTTTGTTTTATACATGCCATTTGTTCCAAACTGGTTCCATCTGTATACTGTATTTCGCGTATAATTCAGATGGAGTTATGCACTAATTTTAATTTCTTCACTATGAGAAGATTTAAAATTATATGCTTTGGTATACAAATTTGTTTTATACATGTGATTGTTTCTCACCAAACTGGTTCCATCTGTAGACTGTATTTCGCGTATAATTCAGATGGAGTTATGCACTAATTTTATTTTCTTCACTATGGGAAAATTTAAAATTATATGCTTTGGTATACAAATTTGTTTTATTCATATGTTTGTTTCTCACCAAACTGGTTCCATCTGTATACTGTGTTTCGCGTATAATTCAGATGGAGTTATGCACTAATTTTAATTTCTTCACTATGAGAAAATTTAAAATTTTATGCTTTGGTATACAAATTTGTTTTATACATGTGATTGTTTCTCACCAAACTGGTTCCATCTGTATACTGTATTTCGCGTATAATTCAGATGGAGTTATGCACTAGTTTTAATTTCTTCACTATGAGAAAATTTAAAATTATATGCCTTGGTATACAAATTTGTTTTATACATGTAATTTGTTTGTTCTCACCAAACTGGTTCCATCTGTATACTGTATTTCGCGTATAATTCAGATGGAGTTATGCTCTAATTTTAATTTCTTCACTATGAGAAAATTTAAAATTACGAGCGTGGTGGGATTGTTTGTTGACCGGCCAAGGATCAAGTCTATTGACTCGTAAGTCGTGAAGTCCTCTATGGTTCCAAGTATCTGGGACGAGTATATTCGTCCCAGCAAGTATGTATTACGGTACAGTTTACTAGAGCATCAAACTGCTTTTTAGTATGGTTATTGCTGTTCTTCCTCTTCTCGACAAATTGTTCGTGTTAGGTCTTTCAAATTGTAAATTTTTGAATAACCTCACTTTCCGGCCGGCGAGAGACTTTAAATGTTTTTCCTCTCTTCGGGAAATTAAAATTCTTTAAGGAGCTTTTTGATTCCTGCAAAATCTTTGTTCTGAATGATGGTCTGACTATTTGGTTATTGATAGTAACATTACTGTAAATGTTTAACATTCTCTCCATATAAACTCCAGTACTGGATTTCATGTACAGGAGACAAATTACATCGGAGAGGTCATACGGTAACCAGGTTCATTGACACATTTCTCATGTTCACTGACACAAAGATCCATAATCTCATTTATCACATTGAGTTTACATTTGGTGATTAACGCTACAGACATTTAATATGTTCATCTCTACTGCGTTTAAAGAGAAGGAAAATTTATTACAATCGACTTCGGGGTTACTGTTTGCAACGCCCTTCTGTTATGTCGTGTACTTTTATAAGTTTGTATCCTGCTCCGTTATGAGCATGTATATTCATTAAGTTGTTGTGAATGAGGAAATCATTACGTTGTTTATCATATACAACGTTTTTCTCGCAATTTTCACATTACGCTTTCCTGTTACACCTTGACGATATGTTCATTACGCCGTCATGTGTCTTTCCTACACCTGTGCGTCGTTCCTTTTCATCGGTTAGACGTTTCCAGTACGCCATAACGCCGTTTGTTACGTCATTTCTTCATTTGCGAGATGCATATGTTATATCCATTCGTTTGGCGTCAATCTTCCACTGGTATCAATTCCTCTCGGGTTTTTCACATTGTGATTTACTTAGCTTCGTCGTTACTCTATGAAGAGAGTTCTGTTCAGACCTTGTTGTTTCCAGTCTGGGTTCAGAATATCAAAATTGTATTCGAATCAACAGTATTTGGTTAAATACTGTTATATGGTATAGGTCTGTGGATTATGGACGTGAATATTCTCTGAGGACGACGGCGGGATTGTGTATGGCGGACTAGTCACCTTTAATAGAATTCAGCACAGTGTTGTTTTAACACAGATTCATGTTGTCTTTACACACAAACATTATGTTGAGATCCTTTTACCTTAGGATTGTGCTTAAGCTACACAATGTTTTTCATGGGTACTTGAGGGACAGTTTTTTTTTTCCGACTTTCTCCTTCAAGTACTTTATTCCTGTATAGACCGTTACACCAATGGTTAGACTTGACATTATAATTCTGTCATCAACCTTAGCGTTGTTTATTGTATGTCGGACCTTACTCACTGTGTTCGTCTTTCGGGTTCGGTCTCTACAGCGGATTATTTGTCCTGGTGCCGAGGTCGTTTTACCATTCCCGACTCTATTTCCCTCGTAATTGACTTCCTCCTTCACCAGTATAGGAAGTCTCATTTTAGCACCAGGGTAGGAATATCTCGGCGCTTATTCGCGCCTTCGCATTACAGTCGCGTTGTACTCGCCAACTGTTACCGAAATGGGTGTCGGTGTGGTTTCTGTGTGCTCTGGTTATATCACCTTTTGAACCCTTAGAGTCCGCGTCTATAAAGTGGGGTCTTATAAGACGGCCTTTGGGGCGGCGTTTACTTTGGCGTCCAGAGTGTCTGAACTTCATGCTCTTGAAAGATCTATGTCCTGGGCAGCGGATTGGTCTTGCAATATCACGCTGGGCTCTGTATCCAGCGATCTGAGTTCTAATCTGACTCGAAACATAATGTTTCCTTTTTCGGCCCATTTCTGAATCAACGTTCGTACTCCATTCCTGTGTGG
>JAVTVY010033906.1:0-13882 GCA_036873755.1 Hanleya hanleyi
GAGAATTGTTAGATTATTGGTATGTGCTTTAGAATAGGTTAACCAGTGGACTATTTTGTGAAGTCATGTGACGCAGTCAGTATGTCGGCACCTCTTCCCACTTCCCTTATATGTGTTGTAATGATAGAACAACAACAACAAGAAGTTTTTTCATATAGTTTATTCTCCTCAATGTTACATCATACCCACGCTGGGGGAGCGGCGTTGGGTATATTTACAATTCAAGAAGACTCTAGTCCAATCAGAGGCCACCATTTGCATCTGTCATATTCGTTCCTGTCCGTTAGATGTATTCTTGTCCAATCAGAAGTCTCCATTTCAGAAAGTTCCATCTTCGGTCATGTTCGCTTTGAACCGTTTATTCTAATCATCGTCGGGCAGCCCAGGATACCGTTGAGGCAACATATCCTCAGATAGTTGTTTGTGCATTCTGAGTATCTATCAGTGCATGGGTGAATACATTCACCCGATGGGAAGATTTCGTAATTTGGTCACGAAGAACGTAACATTGGTCACCCTCTCCACTGCCCACTTGGTGTTGGGGCGTTGTTGTTGGGCCCATTCCAAGGGATCCACGGTGTCCAGTTTCTCCAGCATCGCCTCTAGCGACGCCCAGTTAATGATGCTAAACGGTTGGTCAAATACACGGATGTTACTGCTCGGGTAAAAATATCGGACTTGATCTGTGTCCTTATGCTGTAGCACATAACCAAACTTGAAGGCCGTAGTTTGATCGTTGAAGATGGCCTCCACGTAGTTGCGTAGACGGATGAGGTCAGTCAGTCGGAATAGGGCGATGACGGTGGAAACAGTGCCGTATCATGGGCCAATGGCGCTGATAGATGTCACTCACTGGATGGGAGTCCTGTAAGAGTTCGCTGGGAACATCCACCGCATCTTCCAGAAAATGTTCGTTGCTGTCAGGTGTATGACTGGGAACAGTAATGCTAGGGACCGGCTGGATATCTAGGCTCTTCTGAACTGTGGGTATAGACGGGCTCTCCGTGATCGCATCACCAGTGGCATTCGTCTCCCCTGGCTCATCTTCACTAGGTCTGACCCTCATGGGTGCCTCTTTAGTGGAAAGTTGTCGCTCATACCGTGGTGATGGACTATGAATCAAACGTTGGTGCTGTCTTAACTGACTGGGTCGTTTGAAGAGTTGACCACAACCGTTACATTGTTCCGTCGCGCCCTCGTGGAATGAGCCGTCGTGGCGCAGTAAACGATCCTCCCGATTGAATGACCGTGCGCAGGTTGTGCAAGTATGCCGAGCATCGTTGTGGGTGGAGGCCTCGTGGCGTCGTAAATTATCTAGACGAGTAAACAGCTTTTGGCAAGTTGTGCAAGAGAACATATCGGCTGTGGATCTGGAAATGATGAATGCCGTAAAAATTCCCACTTTTATACGTTTTTCCGTGACATTCGTGTCTTTTCGGCAACCTCCGTGTCTCTTCGGTCACCTCCGTGTCTTTTCGGTGACGTCCGTGACTCTTCGGGCACCTCCGTGTCTCTTCGGTGACCTCCGTGACATCTTCGGTCATCTCCGTGTCTCTTCGGTCACCTCCGTACCGTCAACGATCAGCATGTAGACATATATTGAGTATGTGCGGCATGTTATGGTATTCATCAGTGCATGACTGACGCATTCAGCCGATGGGGGTGGTCGGTCAGTTTGGTAACGAAAAACGTAACATTGGTCACCCTCTCCACTGTCCATTTGGTGTTGGGGCGTTGTTGTTGGGCCCATTCCAAGGGATCCACGGTGTCCAGTTTCTCCAGCATCGTCTCTAGCGACGCCCGGTTAATGATGGTAAACGGTTGGTTAAATACCCGGATGTCAGAATGCACAAACGACACCATAGGATCATTAGGGGCTCACCTAGACCCCAAAACATCAATCCAGTATGGGCCTATACCCCCATAGCCATGCAGTATAGGCCTATGGGCTTAGCGAGGCATCGGTGAACTTTTTCCAAAAATTTCACCTTTTCGTTTCGAAACCCTTCCCATCGTGTTCTAAATGACGAAACGTGAAAAACAAATCCAAACAACCCATTTCACAATGAACGCGTGTGAATTTTTCAGGTTGAACCTATACCCCATATATATATATAGTATGGAGCTATATGAGCCTATATACAGACCTACCCGGTACTTTTCCAAAAATTTGACTGTTTCGCTTCGAAACCCTTCCCATCGTGTTCTAAATGACGAGACGTGGAAAACAAATCCAAACAACCCATATCACAATGAACGTGTGTGAATTTCCCAGGTTGAACCTATACCCCCATATAGCCAGTATGGGACTATATGGGCTATATGGTACTTTTCCAAAAAATTCACCGTTGCGCTCCGAGACCCTTCCCATCGTGTTCTAAATGACGAGACGTGGAAAACAAATCCAAACAACCCATATCACAATGAACGTGTGTGAATTTCCCAGGTTGAACCTATACCCCCATTTCGCCAGTATAGGACTACATGAGACTATATACAGACCTCGGTGACTTTCCCCAAAAATTTCACCGATTCGCTCCGGGACCCCTCCCATTGTGTTTTTCTCGGCGAGACGAGAAAAACGAGACCCCACAACCCATAGTAACACCCACAAAAAAATTGACCACCCCTCCCCCCATATAGCCAGTATGAGCCTATATACAGACCTCGGTGACTTTTCTCAAAAATTTCACCGATTCGCTCCGGGACCCCGCCCATTGTGTTTTTCTCGGCGAGACGAGAAAAACGAGACCCCACAACCCATAGTAACACCCACAAAAAAATTGACCACCCCTTCCCCCATATAGCCAGTGTGAGACCTCGGTGACTTTTCCCAAAAATTTCACCGATTCGCTCCGAGACCCTTCCCATCGTCATTTTCTTGGCGAGACGAGAAAAACGAGACCCAACAAGCCATAGTAAAGCCCACGAAAAAAAAATTGATCATCTCCATACCCCATACAGGCATTTTCCCTTATATTGTATAATACAGACCCCTATTGTAGGGGTAAAGTCCGTGTTCCGCTTTTGACAGTTTCGGAAAAAAATCCTAATTTTACATGCACCCACCCCATTGACTTGATAGGCAGGCCCCGATAAGCCCGGGGACCGATATTAGCCCTTTTGGCTAGAGCTGATAGGAGTTTTTCCCTATTTTGGGGTACAGTCCGTGTTCCGCTTTTTATATTTTGGGAAAAAAAATCCTAATTTTACATGCACCCACCCCATTGACTTGATAGGCAGGCCCCGATAAGCCCGGAAACCGATATTAGCCCTTTTGGCTAGGGTTGATAGGGGTTTTCCCCTATTTTAGGGGTAAAGTCTGTGTTCCGCTTTTTATAGTTTCGGGAAAAAATCCTAATTTTACATGTACCCACTCCATTGACTTGATAGGCAGGTCCCAATAAGCCCGGGGACCGATATTAGTCCTTTTGGCTAGGGTTGATAGGTGTTTTCCCCTATTTTAGGGGTAAAGTCTGTGTTCCGCTTTTTATAGTTTCGGGAAAAAATCCTAATTTTACATGTACCCACTCCATTGACTTGATAGGCAGGTCCCAATAAGCCCGGGGACCGATATTAGTCCTTTTGGCTAGGGTTGATAGGTGTTTTCCCCTATTTTAGGGGTAAAGTCCGCGTTCCGCTTTTTATAGTTTCGGGGAAAAATCCTAATTTTACATACACCCACCCATGACTGGATGCCCCTTCACGAATGCTTCACTTTGATACCTCACTCGACCCAATCGGACCATGCAGCGTATTTGAAGTCTGGGGATTACTTTTTCTCCGCGAAAGCTTTTTCCAGCGATCGCATCACCACCAGACCGCATCACCGCGGAAGAATACATGCCCAGGGGCCCTTTGCCGGAACTATAGTGACCTTGAGCTGGTGGCGCCCCCCTAGATTGGAACTCTCCTGTGTTGGACGTAGCTTTCGGTCTCTTTTGGGAGATGACGGGGAGTTCCCTATACCTTTAACCTGGAAAAAAGGGCACCAAGAGTTATCTCCCTGGAAAACGAGACCCTTCCCGTCTTTTCTATACTACTGGCCACTCACCCTAGAAGGATGCGTCTGTGTCTGGTCTAACAGAATATCACAATGAAAATTTTTTATACCGTGGGTTGAGGTTCATCGGAAAATTACCCCTTTTCATGTTTGGGATGATGGACTAATATGGTCAAAATGTCACCCCAATAAACTGTTTAGTGAAGGTTGATTTTGCTGTTCGCATGTTTGAAATTAACCGTCATCCTTCCTACCGAATCACTTGAAATTGGTACCAAATGATGAGCTATGGTCCAAAAAACTAGAATTTTTCCACCAAGCGGTTGCTTAGGCAATACATTTTATAAACGGAAAATCTCAAATGACCCACAGGTCGACATTCAAATTTACCATGTACATGGAATATATGTAATTCTAGTAATAATACAAATTCTGGTTAGTGTTCTAGTGGAAAGCATGAAGTAGCTCTCTCAATGTTCAGTTCGACTTTCTGTAAAAGAACACTCTACGATAAGAAGAGCCTGTATTCGTTACCTGACGTTTGGGTATGGTCCCCGGTTGAATCTCGAGCAGCAGAAAAAGAGCTGGACACACATAGTATTCGTGTTAACGCTGAACAAGATATTAAAAGTTCAAACAAATCAGTTCATTCATAGAAAAGAAAGGATCTATTTTATCAGATGCTCCCTTTAGCAACACAATTTGAGTCGTTGCATTAACGTCGATAAAAGAGTTGAAATTATAGACTAATTACGGAACAACTTTAAACAAATACCTGTCTTGTTCTGATGCAGTCGCTTGCAACTATTACTGCTCTTCCACTGCTGAGTCCACTTGATCACAGCCTAGCACGCCATTGCTGTGGTATACTTAGATAAAAGTGAAACTCACCTGAATACCCTGTATCTCTTGTCCGCATAGCCTATAGTATTGGACTCTTCTTGATTTAACAGAGAGTACTACAGTCTATTGTCTGCATCATTTGATCTTCCTTTAACCCTACCTGGCCTGGGGGAGAGGGGTGGAACCACCTATTGTTTTTTTGCTCCTATCTTCGGAACGACAAACAATGGAGAGCTAAAACTCCGTGACTTTTTAGATTATAGTGGGGTTATTTTGAGCCCATTGATAAGACCCCCCGTGCAGAGGATCATGGATAAATTCAAAATGGTGGCCATATGGGGTACCAGGAAAGTGATGTTTTCGTCATATTTCTTGGGTAAAACCTATTTTATTATATATCAGATTATTATTTACTAATTTATCATGCAGTTTTTGCGAGGAAAAAACAAAAATAAAAAAATTCGAAAATTCTGACCGAAAATTCGCCAAAAATGCTCTTCTTGAAAATGACGTCACAGTGACGTCACCATGGCGGTCATCTTGGACTTTTTACGGTTTATTGTAGAGCTTGACCCAAAGATATAGTGTGGTAAGTTTCAGCTCTCTAGCCTTAGCGATAGCGAAAATATATTGGGGAGCACTTTCCTTCTCTCCCCCCCCCCAGGGAGTTAAACCATAATTCTCTCTCTCTCTCTCTCTCTCTATATATATATATCTCTCTCTCTGTTACCTTTTAAGATGTGGTAATGTTTGTTCAATGTCAATGAGTGTTTTGCCCAGCGAGGTGGACAATGGCCTGGAACCTTGTCTTTCTGGGCATCCGAGAACTTCCGAGGTATTGCTCAATGACCGAACATTGTCGATGTATTGTTCACTGATTGTGTCCGGTCATCTCCGACAATCTCCGGGTGTTTTTTTGGTGGGTTGAAATGTGAGATTCTAGCGTACAATGGACTTTAGTAAGTGGACTCAATGTGACCAATCAGTGTGCCGTATTTTAACCAATGAAATCGTAAGAATTAGACCCAATAATAATAGTCGGTGTTTATTTTTATTAGCCAATCGAAATTTACTAGCTGGAGCTCTATAAACCTGACTGGTTTACGAATTTCATCTTTCACTCACTATAACAGAGATCGTTCATGAAAAACAGAGTCCCCGTAAATATACGGGGATGAAGGCGCCCCGAAAGCAGCTCACCACCAAGACAGCCAGGAAGATCATCCGGGCCACCGGAGGTGTGAAAGAACCCCCCAGATACAGGCCAGGTACCATCGCTATTCGTGAAATCAGACGTTACCAGAAAAGCAGATAGCTTATAATTCACAAGCCATCATTCCAACGTCTCGTCCGAGAAATCGCCCAAGATAGAGTGCGGCTATGGGCGCCATGCAGCAACACCTTATCAGGCCCTGAGTTAAAATCAAACTCGCAGCGAAATCGAACACATATCATAATCCAAACCCCCACCACTGGGCAAGAATTGTTTTTAAAACTATTTTCTTCTTTGGCAGGGATTGCTTAAAGAGCCCAATGGATCGGGACTATTTTTAAATGGTCTGAGGTGATGGACTCGTAACATGCTGCTCGGGGATGATGACCTGTCTACAGTTGGTATCAGCAGAGTCGGTAACTTGTGTGGACAATGTAATCACTGTATTGATATGACTCTCTTTTAATACTCCAAGCATATCTCCGATCAGAGTACAGATGGTACATTTTCGGAAAACGTATTCCCTTCGAACATCCGATCATAAACTGATAGTGCACTAAAACTAGATCCTTAGGCACTGAAACGGGTCTATTTAAATTAGCAGGATATCCTGTTGGAATAATAGCATCAATTTCCACTCCAGCGTGAAAAACAAATTCACTTCGTGCTACTGAAGTCAAATTTCAGAGGTCTGACAGATGGTACAAAATCATTATTTATAATGAAAGTAATATGATGATACGACAGATAGAGTTTTCTCTACATATTGTACATATCCGTAAAATGGATTAATTTTTCAGTAAAGGGTCCCCCTGGTCAGATAGAGTTAACATGGAATCCATTGTCCTCTCGAGCCAAGACGTAATTAAAGTAAACGCATGTTACTTCATTTACCAGGTTGTGCTGCACCAACAGGGTACATATGCTATTGGATTAATTAGAGAGAAACTGGTGGATGAATGTGGGAGGTTGTCCCTAAGTTTCTGTGAATATGAATTTCACATGAATGGAAGTTTATAGAATTAGCATTCCAATTTAACGTGTAAAAGGAAGGCCATACATTATTGCCTGAGTTTGCAAAAGGTGTATTTGATAGCCACGGGTATATGACATCCTGTGAAAAAACCCCTCCTGAGATCCCCGTAGAATAGTATCCAATCGTATGCATGCCCTAAAACAGAAAAAGGCTGTGTGAAGATAACATCTGGACATAAATAAGAACATCAACAAATATTCGACTTCACTAATATAGACCTGATGATACAAAATATAGCAAAAATAGATCAAATTTTCTACAGTAACTGAAAGACTTGAGGACTCTTTTCTTCTGTTCGTCTTCTGTTTGCCTGGTGCAGTTAAATAAACAACCAGTCATCCGGCAAACGGTACTACTTTTTTTGCTCATTGTTTTTCGTCAGTAACTGCTCTATTAATAGATCATACGGGCCTACATAGCACCTTCGAAAGGAATCAATCAGAACGTTTCTCATCTCCGCTGAGGGGCACAAAGTCACGCATGTATTCAGGCATCTTCACCACGTCGCGGTTTCTATTTGTGAGGCAAAGGCGAACCCTTGACCAACTTGCATAGCAAACCGCGTTCCGCCCACACACTCCAGTTACGTGACCTAGAAAAACTGCGCTGGTGGTTTTATTTTTGCTGCTAAACTATTTGCTGATATATCGAATGTAAAATATTTAATCCAAGCACGCATAACAATAAAATATTAATGGATAGACCAGTGAAATTTTATAGAAATCCGTGCGTTTCAACCCAATTCAAGTCCTTCAGTGGGAAGGTGAGGTCGGATACACTGACCGTCTTTAAAGCTTCGGTGTTTTCTACATTTGCCTGGCTTGTTGGATGTTTGATGGTAGATGCATGGAGATGAATGAGTTTATTTTCTCTTCAAATAGATTTTGTTTTAAACTATGTTTCCCTATATTTATTAATGTTCATGGTTGTTGAAAAGGTGCATGTTCTTCTGCACTGGGTATCGCACAAGCTATCTACTATGGTGTTTTCGATCTGTTGTCACGGTCGCCATGGTCGCGGTGCTTAAGTGATCTGCATGATTGGTCAATATGTACAGGATGCCGCTGTGTGTCGTTGATCGCGATACATTGCCCAAGCGGACCAGGGGTTATATCTAGCATAGAGATACCCCTGGTTTTAGCGAGGATGGTATTCAGGGCGCGTACGTATGACTTCGCATTAGGTATAGTCTCCAATTGGTGGGGTTATTAATTGCACACACCATATGGTACTCTTCATAATAAATTTTATGCGGCTGCTAATAGAATGGGTTTCGCGATTCTACTAATAATTACTATAAAACTTCTATTAGTATACATTATATAATTTCGAAAGTGCCTTCTTTCTATCCTACTGCGAGACTGCGCATGCGCAAAATGATGTGGCTTACAATCAAAACCACCCAAACTGTGACATCCCATTTGGAGCAAGGATAACCCATCTATCGCTCACCTAAACTCCCCTATTCTAATACTACGCGAATGCGCATGCCCACATTACCGGCACTTACAACAAAACCACACCAGCCTGACTCTACCCCGTGAGCGGTTCAATATGAGACCATCGATGCTCCACCTACACCCCAAAACGCCCACCCAAACGCTTATGCTTATAACAAGAAATATTCTCGTGAGGATTCACTACAGTCGAAAGTATCTTACAATTTGTTCGCCACACCCTCTGGCACCTCACCAATAATTTGTGTCAGTTATTAGACTAGGATTAACACTTTTCCTAAGAACCATTAAACTCTGCCAGATAATTTACCGGCAAAGATTGTTCGTATAGTATTTTCTGGTATGATTTTTTGCACCAATTGTTCGTAGAGTACTTTCTGGTATGATTTTTTGCACCAATCGTTTTCTACTTGTTGAAAGATTACAGGGAATTATTATCTTCGGCTAACTTAATCGGTTTCTAGAGAGTGATGATGTACAACAGATACGAAAAATAGACGAAAATACGAAACATTTATGAGAATCACTTATGGATGTCACTTAGTTTATCTCAGGTTCAGTTGCCCATAGGCTCAAAATTGCCATCAATGCATAATCACGTAAGTTCAACCTGTTCCTCATCTCATGGCTAGAAAGTGGAAGCCTAATCCAAGTCCTTGTAGGGTTAATCCCAGTCCTTGTCTGGTTAATCCTGGTCCTTGTAGGGTTAATAAAAGTCCTTGTAGGGTTAATTCAAGTCATTGTAGGGCTAATCCAGTCCTTTTATGGTTAATCCAAGTCCTTGTAGGATTAATGTGAGTCGTAGGATTAATCCGAGTCCTTGTAGGGTTAATCCAAATCCTTGCAGCGTTAACCCCAGTCCTTGTATAGTTAATCCAAGTCATTGTAGGGTTAACCCAGTCCTTGTAGGGTTAATCCAAGTCCTTGTAGGGTTAACCCCAGTCCTTGTAGAGTTAATCCCAGTCCCTGTAGGGTTAATCCAAGTCCTTGTATGGTTATCCTGGAAACATTTAATTTTACACATTTTCGTCATCAAAAATGACATCACATCTACGCTGACAGGTACATCCAACATAAATAACCCTATTTTTCAACGCAATGTTTCTTCCACCATCTCCTTCATTCGTCCCAAGTGACAATGCAGGCATCACATTTTGCATGACACTTGTATGAATTCCTTAAATTGAACCTGATGTTTATGAAATGGGCGTATTCTTCCAACAACAGGAAAGACATATTTCAATTCCCAAACTAATCTTGACCATGCCAGCCAGATGGTTATCTTTTGGCTCGTGCTAATGATTTGAACTCTGCAGGCAGGTCAGATCAATTCACCTCTGTATGCTGGTCAAATACGCTATGATAATGTTAACCACAGTAGTAGGGTTAGAGCATTTGGAGGGGACTTTCACCCGGATGTAGAGATCATTTGGGGCGGAAACGAGGCGGGAGAAGAGGTCAAGTGCAGTATAGTTCCGGCAGAAGGACCAAAACAACCTCCCCACAGCGCATGCTCCATTTCGCAGGCTCCAGTAACATCCCTGCCACCAATAGCGGAAGTTGACCTTTACTACGTTGCTATGACGTATAGGGGAAACCAACCAACGCACGGTTCAGTTTGAATCCGACCAAACGACTCCTGTAGTGTTGCACATGAGCGAACTACTTTTCATATGCTCTGTCCAGATAAACAGGGGAAATTATCTCCAGATAATTCTTTTTAACGCTAGGTCAACGGAGGTATTATGCAGACTTGAAAAGTAATCAAAATTTTCGTTAAACATGTATTTTACTATATATGATGTCACTTCCGGCGATGTGCGCGAAGGCCCCGAATCCGGTCCAAAATTCTGACTGGTGGCTGGGGTGTTATTAGACCCCCAGCGAGGTGGTTGTGACCAAAAGCTACCTCCAATCCAGGAGAGTTCCAATTGTTGGAGGGGATGTATTCAGGATGTATTCATCCGCGGTGATGCGGTCTGGCCGCGGTTTTGGCGGTGATTCGGTCTCGGGGGAAAAAGCTTCCGCGGAGAAAAAGTAGTCCCTAGATAAAATGGACGGATGGGGTCGAGTGAGGTATCAAAGTGAAGCTTATGTGAAGGGGCATCTAATGGGCTGGGTGTGGGGTTGACATATCGGCCTTCTGCGCATGCGCGGTGGCCGAAGGGTATGAAAATAGCCGTTTTGGGATGTAGGGGAGTTACTCATGGTCCAATGGGGTCATATGAGGTATCAAAATGAAGCTTATGTGAAGGGGCATCTGATGGGCTGAGTGTGGGGTTGAACTATGGGCATTCTGCGCATGCGCGGTGGCCCAAGGGTATGGAAATAGACGTTTTGGAGCTAGGGGAGTTACTCATGGTCCAATGGGGTCGAGTGAGGTATCGATGTGAAGCATTCGTGAAGGGGCATCTGACTGCACTAGCGGCTCGTGCGTTGTCACCATTCTGCGCATGCGCGGTGGCCCAAAGGTATGGAAATAGACGTGTTGTGAGCTAGGGGAGCTACTCATGGTCCGATGGGGTCGAGTGAGGTATCCAAGTGAAGCTTATGTGAAGGGGCATCTGACTGGACTAGCGGCTCGGGGGTTGTCATCATTCTGCGCATGCGCATAGACGTTTTGGGATGTAGGGGAGCCCCTAATGGTGCAATGGGGTCGAGTGAGGTATCAAAGTGAAGCCTAGGTGAAGGGGCATCTGATGGGTTGGGTGTGCGGTAGGAATATCATTCTGCGCATGCGCAGATGCAATGCGGAGCTCTCGTCCAATCAGAAGCGAGTATTTCCAATCCGTCCCAGAGCTCTCGTCCAACCAGAAGCGAGTATTTTGACCCGGTGCATTATGGGACATATCCAAGATGGTGGCACGTATGTTCAAGATGGCGGCACATCCGGTGTCGAAAACTGGCCATTTTGTCGGGATGTGGTCACCTAGTGTCGAAAACTGGACCCTGTATGGGTCCCGCTCTACGTGTTGGGGTCTAGGGGAGCCACGAGTGGTCCAATGGGGTCGAGTGAGGTATCAAAGTGAAGCCTAGGTGAAGGTGATGGGCTGGGTGTGGGGTTGAACTATCGTCACTCTGCGCATGCGCGGTGGCCAAAGGGTATGGAAATAGACGTGTTGGGGTGTAGGTGGGCCCCTAGTGGGTCGATGGGATCGAGTGAGGTATCCATGTGAAGCCTAGGTGAGGGAGTTACACTAGGGTGTCGTTTCCATTCTGCTGCGCAGGTCACGTGGGGGTTGTGACGTCACTTCCGGGTTTTTCACTAAAACTACCTCCAAACATAGAAGAGTTCCAAATGTTTCCCCTTACACGTCCGTATGTTCAACCGCCGGGGTGTTTCCCCGCCCCGCCCCGCCCCGCCCCGCCCCGCCCCGGCCGCAGCGCGCGCGCGCGTCATCACCGGCAGTGCGCGCGCGCGCGCGGAGTATTATACAATCGGATAGCGGTTGTCGTGAATAACAAGAAGTTCAGCAATGTTTATATATTTTATTATCCCCAATGTTACATCACACCCAGGCTGGGGGAACCGCCCTGGGTATGTTTGGTATGTTCACAGCAAAACAAACTGAAATATCAAACATCGTGTTTTATTATTTAACGCACCGTCACATTAGGTACAAGGGTTTACTGAGCTCAATTCAACGATCAGCATGTAGACATAGAGAGTATGTGCGGCATGTTATGGTATTCATCAGTGCGCGGGTGACGCATTCAACCGATGGTGGTGGTCGGTCAGCTTGGTCAGGAAAAACGTGATATTGGTTACCCTCTCTACCACCCATTGTATGTTGGGGCGTTGACGATGTGCCCATCTCAAGGGTTCCACGGTGTCCAGTATCTCCAGTATCGTCTCTAGTGACCTCCGGTTAATGATAGTGAACGGCTGGTCAGACACATAGATATTATTGCCGGGATAAGAATACCGTAACTGGCCCGTCTTTTTGTGACGTAAGATGTATCCGAAAGCGACATTCAATTTAAAGGCCGTAGTTTGATCTTTGAAGATGGCTTCCACGTAGCTGCGTAGACAGGTGCGGTTGGTCAGTGGAAAATTGTAAATATCTTGAATAGGGCCATGAGGGTGGAAACAGTGCCGTGTCATGGACCAATGGCGCTGATCGATGTCACTCACTGGATGGTTGTCCTGTAAGAGATCGCCCAGAAAATGTTCGATGTTGTCAGGCGTATGACTCGAAACCGTAACGCTGGGGTCCGGCTGGATACCCAGGCTCTTCTGAACTGTGGGTATAGGCGGGCTCTCCTTCATTGCATCACCATTGGCGTTCGTCTCCCCGGGCTTATCTTCACTGGGTTTGACCTTCCGCGGTTCCTCTTCAGTAGGAAGTTGTCGCTCAAACAGTAGAGACGGACCATGAACCAAGCGCTGATGCCGTCTTAACTGACTGCGGCGTTTGAAGAGTTGACCACAATCCTCGCATGGACGCTTGCGTCGCCCATGAATTGAACGTTCGTGGCGCAGTAACTGATCCTCCCGATTAAATGACCCTGCGCAGGTTATACAAGTATACCGTGCATCGTTGTGGGTGGAGACCTCGTGGCGTCGTAAATTATGTAGACGAGTAAACTACCTCTGACAAGTTGTGCAAGTGAACATCTTGGTGGAATCGCCCAGAAAATGTTCGATGTTGTCAGGCGTATGACTCTGTACCGGGGCATGAATCAACCGTTGGTGTCGCAGCAACTGACTGCGTCGTTTGAAGAGTTGACCACAGTCCTCGCATAGACGCTTGGGTGGCCCATGAATTGAACGTTCGTGGGGCATTAACTGATCCTCCCGATTAAATGACCGTGCGCAGGTTATACAAGTATACCGTGCGCCGTTGTGGATGGAGGCCTCGTGGCGTCGTAAATCTTCTGGGCGAGTAAACTGCTTCTGGCAAGTTGTGCAAGTGAACATCTTGGTGGTTGACAGTGTCTGATGAAACGGCAAGGCCGCTTCCCTTTTATAGCACGCTAGCTGGTAATCTATTTTTAGCACACTCTACCCCAAGACGAGGATTAAGACTGGTGTACTGGTGAGCCGCATTGTGCGCACGCGCATGAAGACCCTCATACATACCTCAATGCAGGCGCAGACGCGAAGTGCCCGGATGTAAAAATGACGTCACTTCCGGTTTGGGTGAATGGAGCGTGACCTTTGGACATGCCCAGACTTGTCTGACCGCCATTGTTGGAAAATGGCGGCTAATGGCGGAAGGTGGCCGCCATTGTGGAAAAATGGCGGATAATGGCGGATAATGGCGGAAGGTGACCGCCATTGTGGAAACCCCCCACAGACAGGTCAGTACATGCATTTCTATGATGTT